>JANUFV010159204.1:0-13517 GCA_024757865.1 Epizoanthus scotinus | reverse complement strand
TCAATTGCACTGGTGCCTGCTCTGTGCGACAAGATATGAAACAACCGGGGGAGGGAGGGGAAATAAATTGTCGAGAGAAGTGTCAAACTCAAATATACAGCGAAAATTAGCTTTTAGACCTAAGAATATCGGTTTCAAATTCCCGTAAAAGACTTAGAATTATTAGCGTGATTCTTACTTTTATTTTTTTTCTCAAAAATTTGACTAGTTTCCGGAAACTAGTGGCACTGGTCATTTATATTATTTGCAACCAGGCTGAATTGTTTTCCCTTTCAAAAAAATGTTTTTCAAAAGCAATAAAACAGTGTCGCTTTTAAGTTGTCCGAATGACGGAGGACGGCAAAACGCGACTGAAAACAGTACTATACTTATAGTACTTAGCTAGAAGACAATCGAACTTTTCAAGGTCAAATACATCTTTGAAAGTGGTTGATTTGCATATATTTTATGAAAACTATGTTCTAAAAGCAATAAAACAGTCTCGCTTGTGTATCTAGACAATACTAGAAAACGGTATGACGTAGTAGAACACTCTCAACACTGTAAATTCACATACCGGGGACAAAGACAAAGCTAAAGTCTAATGTAGATCTAAGCAAAGTCATTGTTGACTTGAACAAAATGTTCATAGACAATGTTTACATCGATACTGAGCTAGTCGTCAAACATTTGCATCAGGATATAGGAAAAAGCAATACCCGTCACAATGGGCACAAAAACCTTTATCTACAGCAAATTTGTAATATTGTATTTACACATATAATATTCAACACTCGAAGATAAAAATCGTATCTCCGTACGCCCATGTAATATCCTCTATGGAACGTGATATTAATAGATACTCTCAGATGAGGAAGAATTAAAAGATGCGCTCGCAAAGTCAGGAGTTATATTCGTTGATGAGTCTGGAAATGTTATTGATTTTACGACTAGACACGCTTTCATACAAGTTGATGATAATAATGTGCTTGATCTCACAGCACTGTTGAAGAGTTTCGGACAATTACATTGTATAACAGATGAACTAGATTTTCTCAATCCTCGGACTACGTAACACGACTTGTAAAATCGGTCTGTTTTTCCGACCAACAAATTTTGATTCTTGCGGAATCAAGTCAAACCGGGGGGTATTCTCCAGGAGCTCCCCAAACGTCAGCGTAGTAATTGTACTTCAGCCACAAAATATTTTCTGCGTACCAGAGTGAAAACGTTTGTTTTATGATTGCTAAAGAAAGGTACCATTTTGAAGAAAACAAATTCCGAAAGCTTTGAAAATATCTATTCGTTTGGACCGTTTGTGTTAGCGCAAGCAGTGGACCGACGTTCGTCCTGTGACGATCCCACAGTGCTTTGCAACTCGCTGTCTCCTGCATGCGGTCTTGCACGTCTCTAACCTGCGATCAGGCCTTCTTTAAGACGAACGAGCGGAAGAAAAAAAAATAGAGTGGAGACAGGTACAGAGCGGGAAAGAAGGCCTGACCGAAAAACCGTCTGGCGTCATTCCGCCCACTGGCGCCTCGATACACGCGGGCTGTCATTTTAAGCCAATCAAGAATTGCCGGAAGTAGACTTGCTCACTCCTTGTATATTTTGCAGAGTTCGAGAAAAATGAGCGCTCCAAACACATCGAAGCGCTGGCTTAAACTTTCCGCTGAAGTACGAAACAAACATAATCTCGGTGCTTGTGTTCCACTGTTCAGACCCACAAGAAACAAAGAATATATGGTCAGAGGGTATTCCGCAGTAAACCGTTTTGTTTCATATCAACTCGCACACGTTATTTATAGAATTCGGTTCCTTGCTTTCAAACATGCCGATCAAAACAAACTAGAAGCGGTAGTTTTTAACTGAAAATGTCCAAGCGTGCACGTAAAATATTTAACAAACAAACGAAGACTCCAATGGTAGTTCGGCAGAGACAGAGTATAGACTATAATTATAAATAGTCAATACTCGATAGTGTCAAGCAATCACTGTCTGATTTAACCAGAATGGAAGATGCAATTGCCAACCTGGCCCCGATTGTTCAAAGGTTTATCCAGCAGATAAAATAGGCTATTAAAAATAGTTAACACTTATCCGCTCAATAATTATAAGGATTTATCCGCTGGATATTTCATCATTGAAATCGAGTTTACTATCGTGAAGATTTGTTACCTGGAAATCCTTATGTATTGCTGATTTATGTGTGTGTGCGTATGTGTTAATACGATCTGCTTTTTCGTCTATTTTACACTGGAACTAAAATGACTTTCGTTGTTGTGTTGCACATTTCTGTTGCTTATCCCTCGCGAGTTATCAGTTGAGCACGAATACAGTGGAAGAAAAATTATTTGGCGGCGGCGTCTGCTGCATGCTTTGTTATCATTCATGAAAGACTCGATAAGAGCATTGTAGAAGAATATAGAAATAATTACGATGCTATTCAAGGGACAAGACATCCGTGACCGTATAAGTACAAGGACAATATTAATAAGTTGATCGAATACCGGGCGAAATATAAATGCTCACGAAGGAAAAAGGAATCAAGCAATCATAATCAGACACAATATAAACAAGTGAAGTCTGGTGTAAACCAACAAGAAATATATTTATGAACTTTTGTGTGTTCTACAGGTCAAATCATCACTGTATACAGTTTACATTTTCTCACCATGCATCAACTATGTGAACCTCGTCAGCTATCAAAGCGTGGACACTGCTAATACTTGTCAGGTTGGTTTTCCACTTGGAAGAGAGTCACTATTCAGTACTTCCAAATACAATGTTTAAAATAACTTCGAAGCATTCGCTGCGGCACGTCCTATAATCCCGTCCAGTACTTGCTCGAAAGTCGGTTAACGTTAACCAATGGTTAAGATTTTAACCATCGATTGGGTTTACTTCCTTGTTGACTGATTTGTGCTTTCATATCGGGTATTACGCAATGGTGTTTCTGAGGAATATTCAATAATACTTTATAGGCACCAGATTACGTATTCCTAGAAAAAGAAATCAAATTTAACATTTGGCTTAACCACTGGTTAACGTTAACCGACTTTCGAGCAACCCAGGTCTGACTTCGGACTCTCGCCTAAGCAAACTGATTTTAAAACTTTCAACTTCCAGCTTCCTGATCCTCTTGCATTGTTGACATCTAATATATTATTAGGAGCTTATAAACCAACACAAAAAACATCTCCTTTGGCGTTGTGCCATTTCTAAGAAAGTTGATAACTTCCGCAGTTCAGCTTGGGCATAATTTGGAAGAGTTTTTACCATAGTGATATATGGGTTGGCAGAACAGCAAGAAGATCGAGACGTTTAACTATAGCAGCTTCAATGCTACGTTTCTGACCAGGTTTCAACTGTTCTAGTTTTAAAAATTCCAACGAATGCTAGTTCTGAAAAACAACTTTGAACAATTCTCAGAAATCGTAAGTCAGAGCAATCTTTTTAGAATGACCAATGAGAGTGCGCGTTCAAAAGGCCTATTGTTTTAAAGTAACCAATCAGAGCTACATCCAGATTCTGGATGTAGAACATGACTTCCGCTCGTTCGTCTTTAAAAAGAAGGCCTGATCGAAGGTTAGCACGTCTCTTATCCACAGTCAGTGAGGTCGTTTCATCGAGTGCTTCAAGTCAAGGTGAGAGTTTCTTGTTTCTTGAATAAGGTTTTGAATTAATATAAATTTGAGGCGCTGTAAGTGTTGCTTTCAGTTTCTGTTGGAGATTTTTAACTGATACATTTCAGTTGTAAAGGTTTTGTGTTTTCTTTTATGATTACAGCTTTTAAGGAAGTCTCAAATCGCGGCGGTTTAGCAACTGCGTCATTGCTATCAACCGAACAATTTTAAACTTGATGTGATTTGTTTTATGACATCAAACTTGTAGTATGTAACTATGCTGCAATGCTTATGCCCTTATTCTGTTGTTCTGATTATAAATTTGTGTTTATTCTTTGTTTTGGTTATAAAAGTGAACTGGTTCTTTAGACCAGGGGCAGGAGCGTACACAGCCTGTAGGCCTGCAAGCCCGGCCTGCACATTTGTTTGAGAGCAAAAGTAGAAGTTAAAGGATTAGTGGAAAAGTGGGAGTGCGGAGTGCGGAGTCCCAAAAAAATATTGCGTCATACTCTGCCTTTTCCACTGGGTGGAAAAGGAGTGTGGAAAACGGAGAGTATGGAAAAGGGAAGTATGGAAAAGGGGGAGTATGGAAAAGGGGGAGTATGGAAAAGGGGGAGTATGGAAAAGGGGGAGTATGGAAAAGGAGGAGTATGGAAAAGGGGAGTATGGAAAAGGAGAGTATGGAAAACGAGGAGTATGGAAAACGGGGAGTGTGGAAACCGGGGAGTGTGGAAACCGGGGAGTATAGAAAACGGGGAGTGTGGAAAATGGGGAGTGTAGAAAACGGGGAGAGTAGAAAACGGGGAGTGTAGAAAACGGGGAGTGTAGAAAACGGGGAGTGTGAAAAACGCGGAGTCCCATCTAAACTCCTCAAAACATTATTAGTGAATTACTGTTTCATTACTATTTTATTCGGCTATGATTAATTGAAAACTTTGCGGGCTTTTGAAAGAGTTTAGCTTTCAACCTGACACCGATCAGCGAAAATGCAAACTCAGACACGCCAGAACCCTGTCAAAATGCCTTTAAATAAAGTTTGAATGCAGTGTATAAAATAGTGAACAATGGTAATATAGCGATATACACAGGGACAGCTAGCTGCACGTTCTTTAAACGTCTTCGTGACAGACTGCCATCAAAAATGTTCAAAATAAAACTAGAGCAAATAGAACACTTCACGCTGTTATCTGTTTAAGACTTTTTTTCGGCCGGTTTCGCCAATACTGTGGCTTCGTAAGGGAATAACAAGTATTTTCTAAGCACTCTATTTATATTAGTTAAAAACATATTATAGGCCATGACTAATCTATAAGATATTTACATCAGTGACACACAAGAGTGCAAGAATGCGATAACAGGAAAACGAAATGGTTAGTTGTTTACATATATGGCAAATGCCAAGTCACGTACACGTAATTACAAGCCGACCAGTAAGCCGTCAAGATAATAAAATTGTGCTTGAATACTGCTGAATGAATGCTTCAACTTGAGTTTGACTACGGAACAAATTGTAAATTAATGTTATTACTTGTCGGTCAGTTTAATCTGCACTGATTGCAGACTGGGTTAATCTGCAGACTGGGTTTAAAATGCAAACATGTTGTTTCTTTGAAATACAACTGATGCGATCAATCATGACTCTGTCCATTTTTAGCTTCCTGACCACCGCTGTGACACCGCACGAGGAGTCACCACAGGCAGCCCAATCTTGTTATACGAGTATAATCAATAAATATGGACGCGATTATAAGACTTTGTATGGGATAATTTTTCGGGTTTTTTAAATCATAAAATATTGGAAATAAAGTTTAGCTACCTTGAACTCATCGTGTACTTGTATGTTCTTTGCATTTAGAGCGCGATTTGACGCCTTTTAGAGCCACAACGCCGAAAAGTGTTCCCCCGTAAGAAAAGAATAGTGTTGTCTCACGTGCTAAAGGTACGCTTCGCGACTCCTGCACAATACGGAATATATTTTCTCCCAACGCCACCAATTTAAAGTGGTATTGCCGGCTCAAAATCGCAATTACTTTATAATATGCAAAGCATTTAGCGAATTTATTTGTAGACTGGTGGAATAAAAATCTTCTCTGCACCTTGTAGTCTTGTAAACTTTATATGCCAGATTCAGAGGCTGTTATGCTGAATAATATAGTTTGGGTTGCGTTTATAAGCAAACAAGTACACGTGACTCCTCGTGCGGTGTCACGGCGGTGATCAGGAAGCTAAAAATGGACATGATTGATCGCATCAGTTGTATTTCAAAGAAACAACATGTTTACATTTTAATTAAACCCAGTCTGCAGTCAGTGCAGATTAAACTGACCGACAAGAAATAACATTAATTTACAATTTGTTCCGTAGTCAAACTCAAGTTGAAGCATTCATTCAGCAGTATTCAAGCACAATTTTATTATTTTGACGGCTTACTGGTCGGCTTGTAATTACGTGTACGTGACTTGGCATTTGCCATATATGTCAACATCTAAGTAATTAGATGCAGTTTTATATAACCGTAGACCCCAATCTTCACAAATTCCTATTTTTATTATTTTTATTTTTTTATTTGTTTGCCACAATTCTTTTACATTAGGATAAACATATATGGGTAAAAGTGGCGAGGAAGCCAAAAAGAAACCACGGGGCTTATGAGTATTGGGCTCCCTCTAAAGGCATTTCACATCAAGAACAATACAAAGCTGTTATGGCTATTACAAAACACATAATTTGAAAATAGATAGATATATAAAAAAAATAAAATCAAGTGAGAAGGTAATGTTTCAGTTTATGTTTGAAATTGATAACGCTGGTTGAATTTTGGATTTCAGGGCAGAGCAAGTTAAAAACATTTGGACCTTGGTATTGAAATGAGAAGAGTCTAATATTAGTTCTACACTTCGGTACATGGAAGGAGCTGGCATTTCTTGTATTACAACCATGAACCTGACTCACAAGAGGAAACAAATGTGGGTGCGAGCAGTGCATTTTGTCTCTTTCTCGTCCCCACTTCCCACAAAATACCTACAAACAATGAGGCACATATGCACCAAACGCACGGACGTTCCTCTACCCCACGCATTCAAGTGTATCTTTATAATTCCAATTTGTAAATAGTCTAATGGTATGTTAAATATAAGAATATAAATAAGTTTATTATTATTTTTTGTTTTTATATCAGTTATTCTACACACGACCCCAAATTAAAGCAGAAATGCTTAACATTCACATCGTGTATAAATAAAATAAAATTATAATAATAATAATTATTATTATTATTATTACTATTCACTGCATCTTTACCTGCCATAGGGTCGGCACCGGGCGAGAGGATAAAAATCAGTGGTGCGGATGCGTTAGAGTCACCATAACTCTTAGCCAGGTCAAATGGCGGCGGTTCGATGAACTTACGACCAAGTTTGTCTTCTACAAAGTTCGTCACTAGAGGTACAACCTACAACGAAGGTCAAAGATCATACCGTCTACATCAATTTAGTGACTACTAAATCTAGTGAACGCTCTAAACACGACAACATTGTTTCACACCGAAACGATTGTTTCCAATTTTCATGTGATTTTATATTACATCGGTAAAAGGTTATAATAGAGGGAGGGATCTTCTCATTGCAAAGGCTATCAAAGAACAAGTTCATAAAGAATAGAAACGTCTCAGTTTATAACAATGAAAATGGATTAGTGGGAATCAAAGTAACTCAGTCAAAGCAAGCACCAAATAAATAAAAAGCTGTTTTCATATACGATGTAAAGACAGAATATGTTATACCCTTCTGTAATGCTACGGTCTCATTAGAGCCTAACACTGGTGTTAACATTAGTGTAACACTAAGTTTCGCGGTTTGTAACATTCTCAACCAATTCTAAATTCTAGTCCTTACTTGCCGTGAAATAAGTTTGATAGAAAGAAGTTGAAAGACAAGTGTTCTGAAAGTAATGAATGTTGTCGTTCCACAGTCTTATAAATGTTTCAAGTGCGAGCCAGACTTTTCTGACTTCTCTATAAGGTTCTTCTGCTCTCCTGTATTGAGATGCGAAAAACATTCCACGTAGAGTTTCATCTACCTTATCCGGTCTCAGACACCTGATGACAATCATCTTCTGAAAGTCTGTGAGCTGCTCCGCCCACGGGGTGGGTAGTGGGGCACGGTGTGGCTCCTTGCTGTCATATATCTTACGCCATTCGTGTGTGGTGTTCGCAAAATGTTTCCTGTGAAATCATCACAAGTAATACATCAGTGGGTACTGCGCAGTTAAATGGAATAAAATAACTTATACATGTAAAAAGAACAGAAATCATACCGGAATTCTTTGAACCCAGCCAGGTCGCACATCCTGCAAATCTCGTCCCAAGATTTGTCTGACAACCAGGAAGAGTCGGGGTTCTCCAGCTGTACAATAAATGATATCGAAATTCATACAGTGAAGAAACAGTGTTTTTATGTTTGTAAATTACGAAACATATAATTTTGAGCTATGACTTGTTTAGTTGGAAAAAGAAGAAGATCTTCCAAAAAAATATCCGTGGCCATTTACCTTATTCTCCAAGCCTACGCCTCCGGTAAGGAAAAACATAAACTCTTCTGGATCAAGCTCGCTCTTTGATCTGCAAACAAAACAATGGAAACAATGAACACCAGGAGAACGTGCAGACAATCAAGGTCTAATAAAGTGTGACCATGCAAGGAACTGAAGTTAGAAAATCTGTTCACACGAGATTTAACTGCATAATGTAATTTGACGTGGTCCAGTATGGTAATTTCAAAAATTCGTACGTTTTAATTTTGATCTCTTGGGACTTAAAATTTATTTAAAACTCTTCCAGTGATAATGTTATTGATGCTGGGGCATTCTAAGTACTGTAACAGTGTAAGACAATCTAGAGTCGTAACTGATATATGGATTTTGTAAGGAACATTAGAACAACTTACTTGAGAATGTTACTGCAGAGTACAAAGGAGAAGAGAAGCTTGTCCTTCTCAAACAACGAGCGGCACACATTGCAGTACAGATTGTATGTGAAGTGGTCACTCAAATAACGCAATCGTCTCTCCAGGATTTTGGACTTGTTACTAAGGAATCAAAGCCACGAATATTATACTGCATTTCAACAATGCCCGGATCCAAACTTATAGGTAGCTTACTAAGTTAAAATCTGTGTCTAAATTGAGCTATATACCCCGTGAAATGATCAGCCCAATAACACAGCTCAGAAACAGGTTCGTGAACAACGTTCACAAGCGATGACTGGTATATTGAGTCAATGTTAGTAATTATAGGGAATGATAGGGATATAATGGGCAATAATGGGTGATTTCAGGCAAATGATAGGGAATGATAGAGAATGTCACCATGCCCAATAGCACAGGCACACTAAAGTCAAGGGTACACTCACCTGTCGTGTATGGAGTTGAGGAACAGGTTCACGTACCACGTGAGCGATGACTGGTACATTGGGTCAATGTTAGGAAGGTCGGTAATGGAGAAAAACAGGACTGATGCATGGGCGGCAATTGGGTTGTAACCTTTGCGAGACTCGTTGATCTTGGCTTCCGTTTCCTCTGCAACCTGAGAGAATCAGTGAGCACAGGTGTTTTGCTGAAGAACTAGTAAGGTACTTGATATCATATATATTAAACCCCTCCCCCCTCTTTCAAACAAAGAAGAGTCAATAAAAGAGAACAAACAAATGAATGTTGAGTAAGAACACAACCAGACCATGTGACAACAGAAAAGTAAACAAGCGTATGTACTCTAATAAACTTCGAGCCTACCATTATTAACAACAACAACAACAACAACAATAATAATAATAATGATAATGATGATAATAATAATAATAATAATAATAATAATAATAATAATAAATTAACAACTTATATAGCGCCGTCTAACATTTAAGAAATAGAAAACGCGCGCCGTGTCTCCACAAGTTATTGAAGGAACGCGGGAAGATGAAAGAACACTCAAGAAGCTGGGAAAGCACTCACCTCCGGCTCGTGCTTCCCCTACGCTCCTTTCGTTTTCTTTCATCTTCCCGCGTTCCTTCAATAACTTGTGGAGACACGGCGCGCGTTTTCTATTTCTTAATTAGTGAGAGCTGTCGGACCTCAACCATGATTGCACTGAAATGTACAGAATCAAAACATCGATGGCGAATAAGTGAATTCGATCAATAATCCGTAAAAGAAAGGCAACAAAGTACTTGTTTCTATTCTAAGTTATAACTTAAGAAAAGAAGCTAATGTTCAGTTAATTGAGATCGTTTAATTTCAATACCTGAAAACAAAGAATAACTAAACTCAAAATCTAGTCCAATAATTATTTTATATTTTCAAACGTGCCAGTATAAACAGTGTGAGTACAATTTAATTCATGAAAAAATACCGTATCTCTAACCTGCTGTCTCTTTGTCAAGTCCTTGTTGGTATTAGGCAGTAACTCGAGCTGAACTGAAGATAAAATGTACTACTTGAAGAGAAGTTCGTTGACAACTATAATTTGAAGACTAGGTGTGAAGTTGAAGTACTGTTTAACTGAGAGGCGGATGAACAAACTCGGCATACAGCTGACTATCGAATTTTGCAACGAGAAAGCAAAAGCTAGCCTTTTCACATCACACTACAACAGGATAATTGTTGTAGCAAGTTTATAATCGGTATATTAGCCTGTTTCTGCCTTTTCAATTGTGTTTATGCCGACAAACTGGATGTCTTTCTTTTCGCTTGCTTGTCTCTTGACGAGTTACTTCGTTTTCGGCAGTGACAATGTTCTATTGAGTTTCTTGCCAGTTGTTAAAATAATGTTTTGCCGTTTCTCTCTATTTCTCTTCGAAAGACACACACAGCAAATTTTTCCGATGTCTATCAGATGATCTGTTTCATACAGACGCATATAAATGGTGGATAATCAGCGAACTTCTATAGTATGTTCAGTGTTCCAGGCAGCCAGCGATCAGCTAAAAAATGAACGACAGTTACGCCAAGGTCACGCCAGCGTGTCTTAAATAACATATTGATATACGGTAACCAACCAATGAGAGCGCGCGTTATATCGGCACCATTTTATAAAGTATGATCAACGACACTAAACAAATGCTACATAGTACTCACTTCACATGTATAAAGCGGGTATATAGAATATAACAATTAGTAAAACTATTAAAACATTAAATGCTAAACATATTTAAAAAAATGTCTAAAACGTGTTCAAACTTTTCCATCGGTTTTACCAAGGATTTTGTAGACTTTATGGTAACCCTGTCACGACGTTCCATTCAGCAGTATTCTATATATGTACTATTCTTCAAACACGTGATTCTTGCAAGGACAGAGAAACAACAACCTACTTTTTGTTTCTTGGATATCTCATCTGATAGCACCTGCGATGGAGGGAAATAGTTATTAGTTCTACCATCTCAATGTGCCATTTCACAGTATTGTAACATCGGAGTAGTTGATATATCAATTCGTTTTACCTTGGAGGAGTCCAGGATCTGGATAGCGGTCTCATCTTCTAAGATATTTCCCTCAGATGAAGACAGGGTTTCCAGGATCTTGTCCTCGATTTCTTTCAGCTGCTTCTTGTTGGCAGCACTCTGGACAATTAGTGCTTGTCGCTCCTCCTCCAGGTCAGGTCTGGTGACATGACAAGGAGATTAGTATGCTCTCCAGACTATTCTTTTCTTGACTCAGGAGACCAAACATGGCACGATGGGGAATGATAGGGAATGATGGGGAACGATGGGGAATTGTAGGGAATAGTGAGGAATAAATTGATGCTAAAGACAAGCAGTAGAAATAGGAAAAGTCTTTATACTATTTTCCTTTACCTCGCTTTAAAATACAAAAACAATATATTCCACATGTATTCCACCCATACGAAAACTATCCAAGTCCATACTAACACATAGTAGAACTGTTGTCTCCTGAACATTTAAAAAAAATTGTCATTTCTTTTACGGATTTACGGATTCATTTCAATATTAGGGAAGAGATCAAAACTTTGCACCTTAACAGGGGCCCGACTTTCACCGGTCTACGTGGTGGTTTGCGTAGTGTAACCTCTACGCCCGTGTTAGGTCAAGTAATTTCGGTACATTTCTAGAAATGCACCCGGCGAATAAATTACCGCATGTTTATTGTGAGGGTTCACTGGAACATAAATTCGTAATGGCGGCGGAAAAACGAGGGAAAACGCCACTTTTAAAGGGCAGCTATTTCCACGTTCGGGACACCATTTTTAATTTTATTTCTTATCAATGGATATTTCAAAACCTAATGAGCCATAGTGTTCTTGAAAATATCCCAAACAAGCCGATCAATTTTCATCGTAGTAGCACATGCCTCAAATAAGGATCCACTTTATAACCAGACACAGCTACCCCCCAACCCCACCCATTCACCGCTCATTTTGACCACCTATTTCCACTTATAATTAGGCGGACCAAGCACAATTTAAGTACATCAAATTAAATGACAGCGAAAATTAAAACAGACAGCGTATTTCATTCTAGATTCTGCCTTTTAGTTCCAGAGATATTCAAAAACAAAAATAATTAAATATAAAATTCTAGATCCCAGAGGAGAAAAAGGCGGCAGGCCCTGAGTACCCCCAAATGAGTCCCTCCAGAAGGCTTGTATACTGACCTGCTCCCTTTTTAGAACCGGCAAGTACCGGGGATGGGAGGAATTATAGATGCATGTGGCAGCAAATATTCGGCAGAGCTAACTATGTGTTAACACAATCATTAGTTTACCTTTCTTTCGCAACAACAATGCCCAACAGTTGATCCTCCAGTCCCTCCGGGGTAATCATGAAGTTTAGTAAGGTCACTTTGGTGGCCAGCTCGGGCAGGTAGTGAGGGTTACGCAGCTTGGTAGTGATGTAGAAACGAAAGTCGCTCGAGTACTCGATAGTAGTCTCACCAAGTTTGATGCATTGTACACCACCTGCAATACACCGGCAGTTACCTTAAATGACTTTCACAAAGGGCAGAGTCACGGTATGCGCATGCTCGACACTCTTGTCTGTCGTCCATAACACATGTAATCTTTAGTTTTTACAAGACTCTGGACAGTGGTCAACCGCCCAAGATTAACAATGAGTCTTCTTCCACTCTTCAGGTTTCACTCAAAATCCTTAAAAGATATTTCTTTCCGGGCAAGTAAAACATTACAAAACCGAAATGTAGCACGCATGCGCTTACTGTAAGGGCAACATTTGTGATAACATAATTTATAGCTATCGACTTTTATATGCTGCTGATAAGATAATGATGCACGAGTCTTGTACACAGAAATAGAAGATGTACGCGAGCACATTCACAGTGACACTCGTGCATACACATAACGGAACAACATCGAGGCTGCTACTTTAATTATTTGTTTCTTTGTAAGTCAAAACTGTAAGTAATTTACTTCTGTTACTGTGAACAAAACGCGTGACAATATATTATCGAGTTATTATGAAGTCACTGCTGATCAAAATATTATCTCGCCCAAAGTACATAACTTTATTGCCCTGAAACGTATTGACGATATTTTCTGGTACTTGATATTTCACTCTTAGCCACTAGTCCAGTTCTGGCCGCATTTTTCAGGGGGACTGCGAAGAGTGAAGAAAACGTAGGGCTAGAAATGGACTATATCTTAGCCACCAGAACAGCTTGTATGCAAAATATTGAGCTTAACAACCCATAGGTGTCTTCAATATGGAAAGTCAGCAAAGGTACATCAACACATACACATGCAGACAGACAGGGGTTCGCTTTCTCGGGACTTAGTGTCCGTTCGCTCGCCCCGCATCAAGCTTACCTAGTTAGTTAGTTAGTCAGTCAGTCAGTCAGTCAGTCAGTCAGTCAGTCAGTCAGTCAGTCAGTCAGTCAGTCAGTCAGTCAGT
>JANUFV010159093.1:2803-13518 GCA_024757865.1 Epizoanthus scotinus | reverse complement strand
CCCGGTCTTTTACTGCATCCCAATTATCCTTCTTCCAGGCCTCTTTTCTATGCGCTTTTCTTGTCCGCGCGCGTTTTCCATTCTTGCGCACCCAACTATTCAAACCCCCCCACCCACCCACCCCTGTGTGGAAAGTAACAGAGCGTAGACTTAAGAACCCAAGTGTATATTCGAATATCACACGAGCTTAATAAATTGATACATTACTCTCTGCCGTGGATAAAAGCAGTCAATAATAATGTCTGATCAGCTGACGTGACCATGTAAACCCGGGTTTTAACCACAGACTGCCTCCACTTGCCTCCATAGCCTTGCTTCTCCTAGAAATAAATATGGGTTTTAAAAAGCAGTCAGCGTCTCGTATCAGTTAAATATAATTTTATTCCTTCCCTCTGATCTGATCAGTGATTATGGATTGACCGTAGTTTACATATCGACTACACCAACTTTCTAAAGATAAAAGACAGCATTCGCGTCGAGCCTACTATCGCAGATGCCACTTTATTTCCCCTTGTCACTGTAGGTAGAGAGAAAGGGGAGAAATAATATTTTATAAACTGCAAATAGAACGAAGTGTCACTCCGCAAACTTGGGTTAGACTGACCATGGTTTCACACACAAATACGTCTATATATAGTTCCGCTAGGAAATCGACACGCTTTGTTGTTCAACCGCTTTCCGCCAACCTTTCCCGGCCCTGGCTCCTTCAGCTTCCTAATCCGAAAATCTGACAATCCGCTTACTGTGTTTTGTCAAGTCAACGAGACTGATAAAGCTGTGACTCGATTTATCATGGATGACAGTTTCTCTAATTAACCGGAAAATCTCATTAGTGTAACGTTCGTGGCATTTGTTGCGAAGTTATAGATGATGTGCATAGCCTTCGTACCTGTAGCTTTGGGGTACGGAAAAGTTGGGAGTTTGCTTGATATTTAACGTCATATGAATATTGGACGAAAGCAGAAAACGTTTTTGTCTCTCTCCAGTTTCTGTTTTTCGCGACCGTCCAAATGATGCCAATCTCCCGACTTTTCCGTCCCTCAGACCGACAAGACCGCTAGCTACGCAGGCTATATATATGTACAAGGAAATCGGCAGCTAGCGAGATCGAGAGTTGTCACACAAATTGTTATAAGTTATTTTTGTAAAAAGTTTCCCCTTTATCTATATCTGAAATATCCCCGGGAAATATCCTTATGCCAGCATGCGCGGCCGAAAGGTTGAAATCGCGAGGCGAGGTGAGGTATATATGAATTCATGAATCGCGTCAGAGTATACGCGCATGACTTGCCATTTGAGCAATTAACGTACGCTTTATCGCTATTTCTAAATTACATTCGCACTTTTTGCCGTCTTCGGAATAATAAACAAAACACTTGGAAAATATTCTCCCGCCTGTGAGATTATTATGGAACGTAACAATAATGTAGGTAACATAGCGAGTTGTTGATAATACAATCAAGTCATGTCGAGAGTGGAAAAACTGTTTCACTTGGACTTTGTCGAGAGCAGCTCTTGATGTTCAAGTGAATGTGTATATGAACTCCCTAGAAATGCAACTACACTTAAGAAAGGTCACAGGTTTCTAATGCATCATTTGCATGGGGTCTGCGCCTTATTGTTATTATAAAAACTCTGTGGGAACTGATGGAGGCGGTGACGCCCTCGCAATTAATTACAACTTTCTTGTACCAAATATGGGACTTGGTATAGCTGTACATAATCACGACGTTTTTGTCCCGACTCCCTGGTCCTAGATTCCATAACAACTGCATATGATGCACTCCGCAGCACGGGCCCTGTCCCCTCGAGCAGGCGGGAAGAGTACATGTAATGTATAACCAAGCGACACGCTGGATGAAAACAAACATTTATATATGCCAACTACATCAACCTGATAGGAAGTCATCATTTGATAATGTCAATATTCCAGTAATATTGTATGGTGATATGAGCTTCGTGTACAAAATGTGAAATACAAAGTTGACAGAAGAAAACACTCTCATATGGTATTTTGAAATTACCCAACAACATTAATTTCTTACTCACATGTTGCCGAAAGTCTCTCAAAGTTTCATCATACAGGTTTGAATGGACAAATCGGTCGGAGTCAAACAAGCTTGAAGTTCAGCTTATTATTAGAAGGGCAATTGGAATACCGAATGGAGTGGCCGGTTAAAAATATTTTAAATACCCTCAAGAAACTGACCCAATACTGATTTCACTTCTGTAGAACACGACACATAATTCAATACAGTCGCACATGTCAGCCTCCAAATCTTTACAGTTTTATGGCGTAGAAAAAGCTGTCGCAATGACAAAACCATTGAATACCAAGGTTTAGACTGGGTAATTCTCGGGAGCTGGCTCGGTGGCAAACACATTCCTACTGGCTAGTCAGTGAGTCACCTGAACTTTCTTGTGTCGGTATATTTCTCACAATATCTCTCGAGATGTAGTTTTGGTCATGTTTGCGGCTGGATGATGGATTCTAACAGCCAACATTTATATTGATTTGAGCTATTATTATTTAATATTGCATCGATTTTTTTTTATCTTTGACACACTTTTCGTAAGTTTGAAGTATGTCAAACAGCCAATCTTCCCGATGTCACACGAGGTGACATTCGCAGATCTTTGTTGTTCTACAGACCAGTTTCGATTATCGTGGTTTCAAGCGATCAATATAAATAGCAGCTAAGATATTACTTTAAAAGCCATAGACTTGGGACAACTTACCGACCCGCAATCAGTAAACGAGTTATTGTTAATATCAAATTCAAATATGTTATTCAAGAGAAAGATATACACACAGAGTTTATAATAAGCCTCTTTCTATTGAAACGCACTATAACTGCCAATTAACTTTTTAAAAGCTTTTGCACTTTTCACGATGTCTTTGGCATGCAGTCAACAGCCTGAAATAAAACAACTGAACATTGAGAACACCCAGCGCGTACCTCTTGCTCAACAATTACAATATATCTACTATAATATAATCTGTATGTTAGACTTAGAGCCGCAAATACTTGGATTGACTGTATGCTGTGCCGTTGGATCAGTATGGTAGTCGCCGTATGTCTGTGAAAGTCACATATAAAAGTTGAAGGCTCTTTATATATAGTTATTATATAGATAGAAGTCGCAGTACAAACCATTTTATTCCAATACATAGTTCAAATCAGTGTTGCAGAATAGCCGGGTAAATGAGTAGAGAAGATAGCTCAAAACTACACGAGAGGTTATAACTCAGTGCATGTGAATTTATTTTCAGTATCATGAATTGTGAATACAAATTTGTGAAGCAAATTTGTGCAGGTTAAAATGAAACTTCGAATATTCATAAACTAATTGAAGTTCCACAGATCTCCTTTTCTTGAGAACGAACACTGATTTGTAACTTTCTTTGCCTGCAGAATATATTCACTCTCTGCCTCTCTAGTTTATTTTCTAACTACTCTACTGATCGATTTTAAAAATTCCATTCCGCTGACTTCTAAATCAGTTATATCAGCTAGAAAAGAACTCAAATTTGGGCTCAATTGAGTTTCATCAAAGCTCGTAAAAGTATATATTATAATGTTTAAAATTAGATAATGCTGCGAGTGCCTGGCTAATTTTCAATCGATTCTTTCGTGTGAAATTATTTGCACAGTCTATCAATACAAGCACGAATTTGCATCTTGGACCCTTTATCAGTTTATTGTCATACAATTTATTAACAAAAAATAGCTGCTGTTTTGAAAAGTTTAAGATTATAAGATATTACTAGTTCTCTAGTTATCAGCAGTATTTAAAAAACCTAAAACAGCTATTTTACATCGTGATGGCATACATTGCGAGGCTAAATAATTCTGTACATTTCATGAAGTATACAATTAAGGAGTGTTTCGCCCTACCTTAATTGACAAGATACTGCACTGCCAGCGAGCGTTCATCTCCAATGTGATGGGATATAAAATATTACCGACAATGTGGTTCAGAACTCGAAACAACAACATGATTGAGAATGGCTTCCCGTCGGGTCAAATTGCTCTCTGCGCGATGTTCTGTTCGCTGTTTCTCACTGGTTGTGTCCTGTGACTTTCCACGTGTGAAGTAGAAGATTACAATAATTCAACAGGAATTAGTAGTTATTGGTATTTGCAATTTTTCACACCCTCAAAGAGGACACAGCACACACAACAGAGAACGTGGCAGACTAGCTGACTACAGAGGTGTTAGTTTAGTCAATATGACCACACAACAAAGCCCGAGATTTAGAATCTGTTTTCGTTCACATACCAGCAATAAATCTAGCACCGAGGCTCCAATGTAACTGACGATTAATAACTGACAGTGTTGAACAAAACGTTAAACATTCTCATTTTCTGTACATTCCAATCTCTATACAGACAGCCGCACCAAACGCATTCACGTGAAGAGCTAAGTGCAAGCTTCCTTTTCTAAATCCTACAAAGTGCGAAAAAAAACCAGCGTACAGTTGAAGGTGTTTTGTGGTCGACAACCAATTGCAGCACATCCCCAATTTTTCAGCAATGAGACTCGTTTGGCAACTGAAATGATCTATCATTTCTAAAGACCAATGTGAAGCAAAGTTGTCTTTATTGACGCCGATGAGAAATTGCCCATCAAAGGAACAGGAATGTGTTTACAAAGTTCAAATTCCAACAACAAATTGGAGATAAATAATCCGCAGTTTACACGATTTATAATTCTATTTCGGAAACAACTGGCTTTCTATTCACGTAAGAAAAACATTTGAAAATACAATTATAGAGCAAGTCCTCTATCTATCGAAATGCAGCAAATGTGTCTTTACGATCTCCAATATGAACGAGTTGCATCACGCACTGTACAATATACATTCTGATTTGACAAAATCGTCTCTGTCATTTATCAATTTATAAACTCTTTCAGGTCCGCATAAATATCTCACGCTATATACATTTGATTTCTTGAGCCGAATCTATTGACATGAATGGGGATGGGAACAACAATCTTGGGTTTAAGGTTCTTGTGGCCATATGCGTGCACGGCGCCCCCTCCGAAAGAGCGGACGCGCTTCCACTTTGCCCTTCGATTTTGAAACCAAATTTTTACTTGATTTTCGCTCAAACTGAGCACATCAGCAATCTGTGATCTCTCCTCCAGTGATAGATACTTTTTGTTGTGAAATTCTTTTTCTAGTTCTAAGAGTTGTTGACTTGTAAACGCGGTTCTCTTCCTGCGTTGCTTCGAGTTTCCTCTTTGATCTTTATCGGATTCGCCATCACCTTCACCGTCCTCCAGTATTTCAATGTCAGTAGTGGAACTTCCAGGACTGGGATTTGTTGTTGAACGGTCATCTAAAAAGAAAGTACAAAATATTTCATGAGAAATCGAATTCTTAATAAAGCAGAATATGTCTCGAGTCTGTGAACAAAATATTGTACTTATATGTTCACAGGGTTGGGGTTTAATGCCCAGCAACATGTTTTCGCTTCACGCGCAGAGGTGATTCAAGTACATATTGCCTTCTCAAGCTCTTTTTGTACTCACTTAAGCAGCTTTTGAAAATAGAAAAAATGCCATGCGGTGAGACTATTTTTACCTTCAAGGGCCTTCAAGGAAACGTCAGCTTAAAGGTGAATCCATTGCTATTTACAAGCGAAATTGTGCCACTGTTGTATTTATTAACTGAAGAGCAGTCTCGCGCACATTTTCAGAAATCTCGTGCGCAAGGCCAATAATCGAACAGGCGTGTGTCCCTCTTAAAACCTCTCTACTAGGTAAGGACATGTAGAAAACGAACACACTAGTTTGGATAAACACTAACCTGGAGAGTGTTGGACAAAACTGTCGTCTGTGTGGATTTCTGACGAACTTTCGTAATACCCGAGCAGAGCCTGTGGCTGTGAGTTGTTCTCTTGTGTCTCCCTGTCCAGTAAACCCTGCCCTAAGCCTGTCATACAACTGGACTTAGAATGATTAATGAGACCAGATATATCCACAACTGGAACTTGCTTCCCACAGTTTGAGACTTCGTCGTCGCAAGAAATGCTAACTCTTGATTTAGGCGGATCTTTCCTCGCGATTATCGATTCGATGGAAAAAGAGATTGAACTCTGCATCTCGTACAGCTAACACTAAAGTTTCGAGAGAGCCTTTCATGCATTGTCTCTTATCCGATTACGGCTTCAATCTGCCACATTACTAATTAGAAAAAGGCAAAGTGTTGGTCAAAATCCCGTGTTCTTATTGGCTGCTGAACAATGATATGACAGTTAGGGAACTTGAAATTGATAGCCGCAAAGTTGCCGAATGCGATTTGTGCCTTGCGCGCAAGTCTGATTGGTTCATAATTGTGATATGACGATGCATGGCTCTGCCGGGGCAATCAAGGGATATTAATCATTTGAATCAAACGTATTTCCTTCATAAATTCACTTGTCACGGCATGAGTGTAGAATTGTAAGAGCTTTTTTCGCGCAGCAGTATTTACTCGCTCTGAGCCAATCAGAGCGCACGCTGACCCTCCCCCCTAATCAAGTGGAATTGCGCTGGTAGAGCGAGGTCAATTGGAGGGATTAAAGTATTTGAACGCCAAACAAAGACACAGATGAGAAGCAATGTATAAAACCTTGCATTATTCCCATTAATCGCTGCATTCATCATAGTATTCACACACTCCATCAAATTAAATAGTGTTTAGAGTGGTCTTTGTTGTAAAGCCGGAATCACTTGGCTAATATGTATCATTAAATCTAGCTGTGTCAACGTCATCTGCTAAACAACAAGCCATCCATCTTGATCAGTTCTGTTGGTCAAGAAAGGGATCAAGAGATCGCCGACCAACAACTCTCAAGACAAAACGCGACAACAGTCCTTTGTTTTGAATAAAGCTGCAACTCTCCGAATCATTTCGAAAGCCAAATAATTCAACGCACATTTAATACAGGGGGTACACACACAGCTCTAGGCTGATCAAAAATAAAGTGAGAAACACCCGCGTCTGTGTCACAATTCTCGTTAAGCAGGCCTGGATACCTGCTGAGACTTTAAAAAGTGTTGGATATCATTTAAGTGTGATAGCTGAGATAAACCAGTAATCGCATTACCGACCAATTAAAGTCGCTCGTCGTCTGTGCTGCGGAGAAATACTCAGATCGAAGCGGAGATAAATGTCGCGGTCAGGTTATCTATCTTATTTTTAAACCGTAAGAAATCAAAAATGTTACTATTCCATTGCAAGACAACAACTTTTTTTAAAATAAAATAGCATTTATAAAATAAATCTGGTCACAGAGGCCGTGAATCTTTTAAGAAGGTACTGCAACAGTCCAACAGTCTAAACCTTCTATCTATAAACCTTCAAACAAACACTGGTACCTCTCTCGAAAGGCGTGGAACGCGTAACGTTCCGAAGTGCGGCACACTCTTTGAAAATATATCCACTAACGTTTGTCATTTTTGAAGTTTATTGCTGATTCTGATCTTTAGAATACGCAGTTGTAACTGCGGTGTTCGCTCAAGTGGTACTCACTACTCAGTGCATTATCAGCGCTGCAATACTAACTTGTGTGTGTCTTTGAGTTGGACTCTCACCAACAGTGAGCTAATAACCAGATGAGACCCCGTTATGAATTCCAGCCATGCTGGTATCGTTGAAAATAGATTATATGTTAACTGGCGTGAGTATTTAAAAAGATCTACTTTTGATTGTTAATGATGAGACATTTACTGATTTCAATAGTTCGACTAGACTAACATAGCAAGATAACTTATTTTGACATCAAACGGAAATCCAACTCAGGCCTTATCCCTCAAACTGCTGAGCTCCAGGTGACTAGCGCAGTTATCAAGGTTCTCAGCGTTTATGCAGTGTTTTTGATCTAAGGACAGGCTGATAGTGATGGTCATAGAAAATTGTTGGACGGAAGTATAAATTTATCTCATTATTCACATTGACTTATTTAATTACAGACACTGGACACACTCACAACTAATTGGTCCTGGGAAAACACTTTTCCGGTCTGCAGGAACTCAACTCTGCAAAACGATAAATGTTTGAACAATCAGAATGAAGAAGCATTGGGTGGCCACACTAGAACTGAAGTAATCAGTTTTCTGACCTTATTTTAAAATACTTAAAGTAGTAACAATATGATATCGAGTGTGAGGCCGATATTGAGTGTAATTGTATATATTGAATCTCAAACTTACATTTATTTTAAAAACTTCCTGTCTTCACTTCAGGACAAAACGGAAAGTCAGTTGAGTTTTGATATTTGTGGACAGATAATTATTGGGCCGGATACTAGCCAGAGTTGCTACATTTATCATTACGATCCGCAACAAAATTAGCACTAAACGGTAAGAAACGTAACTGATGCAAATATTGATAAGAAACACGCTTTTAAAGGTGCTTATGTATATGCGTACAATGATTTAATGAAAGCTTCTCATCGAGTTACCGATTGGAAACAATGAATTTTAACATTTACTAGTTTTGTTTTAAACATTTTCGTAATCTATATTTTGGCCAGCAAATTCCTGAACATAGATAAGATAGTACTTTGTAAATCCCGAGTTCAAACCTCTAGTGACAGTTGAGCCAGCGACAATATTCTGGTGACTGTGCGCATTAATTAGTAAAGTGGTAATGATCAAAATTGCTTTATCACTTCGTGGCTGGAAGTGCGAAAAGTCTCTCTGTGACGGCGCCTGCGGGTCTGGTAGCTGCACTCTCAAAGGAAACAATAAGATTAGCGAGTTTATTGTTTTAAGTTAATTAGAGGGCGAGAACAATAACCGCTTCAGAATTGTGTAAACACCTCATGTATGTCAAATGTTGTTTGTTTAATCCTTTAAGCTGTTTCAGGACAAATCGCGGAGCATGGAGGAAGGCATATAAATATTACACACACCTTGGTTTCTCAGTTGGACCTCATTTTAAGACTAGCTCTTGAAATCCTCAGCATCTAACTTCGTAATTACTAATTTATAGGGTGGTTGAAAAGGGATCTTCCAACCCTCTCGATATTCGCAGTCTCGCAAATGTATGCGCAGCATCCTAAAAGCTGGAGACAAAATTACAAATCCAACATTTGTTCCAGCAATGTGGAAAAACTAAATGATCAACATTAATATTTTTAGATTTCTTAAATATATTAGATTTTAGACAGGGTTTAGATTACTAAATATTTTATACAGGGGGGTTGTTATAAATATGATACTGTTATGTGAAGCGCCATTGGTCAAATCCAAGTCCTAGTTAACGGCTTGCAAGTTACGTATTCCAGACTTTTCTTAAAACTTCATGTTTTCGTGTTGAGTTGTATCAAGGTCAGTTCTGAGTCAGTATTTCATAGCCTGGCCGACTTATGCGGCAATTACGAGCCAATCCTGGGACTCGATAATCAATAATAATTAGACACAACATTTTGTCTCTTGCTCTTGGTACTGTTAGAGTTGGTTTTGCTTTTCTAACACTGTATTTAGTTATGTATTTATTTGTTTATTGTGGGCATTAAATGTGATATAGTTAAAACTAAAACTACTTGAGCGAAACACATTAGTGAGTAACATTTCGATGGATTTCAAAAACAGACTACAAAATGTAGTTGAACGGTCTACGACTTGACGGATTAAAACATACAAATTGTAACTTTAAAATACTCTAATATTTACTATAAAGCACGGTGAGCATCGGGCTCAACTTTTGATTTCTCGCTTGAGACCGGCCAGTTGTCTTTCAGCAAGCAGGCTCAGTAATCAGTCTGTGGATAGCTTGATAGTATGCGTATAATGTTGAGAGATCTGCTGTGCAGCAAAACCTGTCTATGAAAAATTGTACAGAAAAACAGACTAAAGTCATGCTACAAATATATTTTCTACCATAAACTAAGATAGTGTAAATCGTTCAAACGATTAGAATGGCTACGCTTAGTCCATTCCATTGTCACTGTCAGTGACAGACTGAGCAGATTTCATTTATAGTTTCTTATACGTTTCCTTAATTTCTAAACCTAAACAGCTTCTGATAACACGTACATGTACTTTGAAGCAGAGAAAAAAGAAAAAATGTAACATTTTCAACGGCGCAAAAATAATCTGTGTTTCCTTTATTGTGTTCTCTTGTGGGCTCGAACCAGTGCTCTTGAAAATATCCGCTGACCAGTGACTCGGGCTCGGATTTGACTCGGGATATGGATTTACCCAATTCCTGCCGGTGTTGTGGTCCGTCATCTGATCTCTACATTCAGCTGTGTTCCGAGGTCACGCATGGGCAATGTATATAGCGATATATTAGGGCTGTGTATTGCGAATTCCACCCAACCGGCTGCAGTGATTGGCAACAAACAAACAAACAAACAAACCAAACACACACTGTCTACAAAATGTCTTAAATTCTAAACTGGATGTAGATCTTTTATGAAATCTCACAAACACACATACACCACATGCCAGCACACATACACACACACACATACGTACATGTATACACATATGTATATACACATACCAGCACACACACATATACGTACATGGATACACATGTAAACACATACCGGCACACACACATACGTACATGTATACACATATACACCACATACCGGCACACACATACGTACATGTATACACATATACACCACATACCGGCACACACACATACGTACATGTATACACATATACACCACATACCGGCACACACACATACGTACATGTATACA
>JANUFV010158871.1:0-10739 GCA_024757865.1 Epizoanthus scotinus | reverse complement strand
CAAGGTCCTTGAATTTAATGTTCAGTCAAGGTCCTTGAATTTAATGTTCAGTCAAGGTCCTTGAATTTAATGTTCAGTCAAGGTCCTTGAATTTAATGTTCAGCCAAGGTCCTTGAATTTGGTGTTCAGTAAAGATCCTTGAATTTAATGTTGAGCCAAGGTCCTTGAATGTAATGTTCAATCAAGGTCCTTGAATTTGGTGTTCAGCCAAAATTTGTTATTCAGGTTTACACCTGTTGTACAAACTGAACAGCTTATGGTAGTACAACTTACATGGCTATAGTGCTAATAATGTCAGCTCAAATCTCACACCCTCACTGTCAAGAATACTGCACATCGAGTCTTGGTTGATCAATCCCATCATTTGATATATTCATGACCTAGTCACCATTATTAGCATTAAATGCTTTGTATGTTTTACAGGTGATAGTGAAGTGCAAAGAACAATGTTGGAACTACTCAACCAGTTGGATGGATTTGAGGCAACCAAAAATATTAAAGTTGTCATGGCAACCAATCGTATTGACATCTTGGATATAGCTCTGCTCAGACCTGGCAGAATTGACCGAAAGATTGAGTTCCCGCCACCCAATGAAGAGGTATTGTGTTCAACCATGTTTAGAATCTTTCTAGTATATTGTTTCATATACCGTGTGTGTCTATAAATTTGTATCATTTTATTCCCTTCCTTACATCTAGATTTGTTTTTTTAATCTCTAGGCCCGTTTGGATATCCTAAAGATTCATTCACGTAAGATGAACCTCACTCGTGGCATAAATCTCAGGAAGATTGCCGAACTGATGCCTGGTGCATCGGGGGCTGAAGTGAAGGTGAGAACTGAATAACTAAGCAATCTGTTTCCTCCTCTGTACAACAGAAATTATGGTAAAGGATAGAAATTGTGTTCAGACTTGAAGTTCCCAAGTGTAAAAAGAATAGCTAAACCATATTTGAATTATCTCATATAAATTGTAGCAGTGCCATTGAAGTAGTGGAATGCTTTGTAACATGGTTTGACCATATGAACTAGAAAGAATGTGCCCATTGTTCAATTTTGACATAAATATTGAACGTGATGGCAGTTAGAGATTATCTTAAAATTCAAATTGCCACAGATGTCATCAGACAAGTGATACAGCAAATGTGTCAACCCTCAGATACAGATATATACAGGTGCTACTTGTAGGGCTTTTCAGCTACCTGTTTACATGTAGTACTAAGGTTCAGCAGTTGAGGGACTTAGCCAGATTGCTGAATGAGGTTCACAACAGTTTTATCTGAGATGTTGAGTAGTGCCCTCAGTATACAGACCATAACACCAGCATTAGCCTACTCCTATCGCCAAATGTGTAGGTTATTTTAAATCCCCCTATACTATAGGGGGATTCTATAGTATAGAATATCAAGAGACTGGACCAATGGCTTAACGTCCCTGTCTACGGACATCGGACATGTCCTTGACATCGGCAAGAGAAGAGAGGCAAGATGGCGATATTTTCCTCTTCCTCACCTCTCCCGACATGTTGAGTCTCAGATAATGAGACACTTTTAAAACAATTAGAGATGGTTACTTTCCTTTTGATATATGTAGGCTTATTCCTGTTAGCAAGGAAGAACCAGTAATTGTTTGTCACTTGGCTACATTGTTCTACTCAGCCATATCTGTGGTGACTAACTCAAAGCTTTGAAGTATTTGAAGTAAAAGTTCTTCATTTCTTCACCAACAGGGAGTCTGTACTGAAGCTGGCATGTATGCCTTGAGGGAAAGAAGAGTTCATGTAACTCAAGAAGATTTTGAAATGGCTGTTGCAAAGGTAGAACATCTCCAGATTTACTTTCGTTTCCTTCCCTTCCTTGTAACTTAGTCACTTTTACACCCTTAAAAGCATTTATTTTCATCCTTCGTATTATATTGTTTACTCTCACTGTTGGTTCTTCCATTTAATAATGTCTACTGTAGTTGTCTTCTTCTTAGGGGTTGTTAGCCCCAAACCTAACCTGGAGGACCAGTAGTTGTGGCATACATTGATTTGTCGGTGTTACCAACCTCTGGTCCCACCTCTTAAAAGAGAAATAGAAAACTATAAGTACCGTGTGAATCCTATCCCCCACCAAAAAAGGAAAAAGATATCTTGTAAATCCTTTCCTGCATAGATGAACATAAAATATATCTTGTGCTTCTTCTCCCACTGCTCCTTCAAGAGAAAAATGAGACCACTCCCAACAAAAAAATGTACTAGCTTCCAACGTTAACAATGTCTTTGAGTTAGAAGTGGTTAACCAACCAGAGATTGCGCCTTGATTATGTTCACGTCATATAACTAATGTTCAGTGATGTTCTCAACACCCTGTTAATGCCTTTGAGTGGTGTCCAAAGAAA
The DNA here is from genome assembly GCA_024757865.1 of Epizoanthus scotinus. Taxonomy (NCBI): domain Eukaryota; kingdom Metazoa; phylum Cnidaria; class Anthozoa; order Zoantharia; family Epizoanthidae; genus Epizoanthus; species Epizoanthus scotinus. The sequence goes on along the minus strand of JANUFV010158871.1, from coordinate 8,358 downwards.
GGATATATTAAGCCAAAGTGTCATTTGCAATTTCACTAATATTACAGCAACTTGTTGCGCTGTTTCTAAAGCTGATCCCTAAGAAAGTTGAAAAGGATCAGTAGGGCATTAATTGTCTTTTCATTTCAACTGCATGGTTATGAATGGTTAACATTTGTTTACTGTCATGATCAATAACAAACCATCGTTGGTCTCAATAGGTTATGCAGAAGGATTCAGAGAAGAACATGTCAATAAAGAAACAATGGAAGTAAAGGAAGCCGGAGTCGTCAGTTGCCTGCACTCTTTATACCATTAGTAATATTTTTGTTGAAGGATAGAACTTTTCGTAACGCAAACTTTCACAGCTGGTGTCAGTGAACTTGACAAGCATACAGCAGCAAACTCCTCCTTCAGCATGAGAAATTTTTGTGATAAAGAACTCTGTTTGAACTATCCTTGGATTCGTATGAACTGCCTGGTATTCCTCGTCCTCGCCACGTCTCATTTAATTCTGCATATATCTTGCACTGTCTGACAGTTATACACGAACAGTTGTCAACACTAGTCATCAAAATATACCAGCATGTAGCAAATAACATGCATATATATGCGTCAGGGATGGAAAACTCTTTTATTACCAATTGTATGGTCAACAACTTTAAAGCATCAATTCAGCATGAGTACTTGTAAGATGTGTGTAAAAGTCCAGCCGAATAGGGCTGTTGATAGATTAGGTTAGATTTAAGTTAATCTTAACCTACTCGGAAGGCGACCTAGTAATATCAGGACTGGAGTGGCAAGGGCTAAATCCCTTGTCATTTACCGTTGTCTCCCCCTTACCCTTCGTATCTCTCAAGCTGAGCTGTAGGTTGTGACTGACCTCCTGAGAACGAATCTACACAAATGTGGCCCTTCCAATGTCGACGGGTAGAATCATTACAGCAATGGACTACAAACCGACACTCCCATGACCTGTTGTCAATTACTGAACGATGCAGTAAACAATTGTCGCTCTCATTTTATCAGAATATTCTGGGATTTGTATCTTTATTTTTCATTCAGAAGATATCTTCGCTCCAACCAAGTAAACAGGTTTTCTGGATCATCCTAATCTCAACTTTACATTGTGTATGGTCAAAAGTCAAAAAGTCAAATAAAGCTATTATATTTATTGCACTTTGTGATAAGAATCACCCATAGAAGCTAGGGACAGGTTTGCGTAGATCGCAACGGACAGCAGACGGACCCTAGTTAAGCTTAGCACAGATCAACATCGCTCAAACTTGCTTGTTAAGTTTCCGTTTTCATTTTTTACCACAAAATCGCATCCTAAAAGGTTGCTACAAAAACGAAGAAATATGTTCTGTTCCTAGCTCGCAAGAAATTTAGCCAAGGGAGGCAGTTGGCAGACGTGGCTGTTGCACAAGGATATTCTAGTGTCGAAAAATATTCCCCAAGCAAGTAAATCCGTCTGATCGTGAATAGTGCAAATTTCTGGCTGCCCAGGAAAAACCACCGAGTAGGTAAACTGAATTCCTCGATGCTACTGCTTGTAAACGATGTTGCATTTATTTTAATTAGAGAAGAAGTGTGTATCTTTGTGAAGTTGAAATAAAATAAAGATTTATCTTATCTTGGGATCAGTGTTAACATGCAGCACCAACTATCGCCTGTTGGTAAACTGTCAAGTTACTAGGCTTGCTTTCAGACCGAGCCTTTATATTAGTGGCGATTAATTAACAATTATTCCCCGAAGTGGAGATGAGTAGTGGTGAATATTTACCGAGCCGCTTCGGCAAGGTAATATCCATTGCTACGAACCGAGACTGAGGGGAATAATTATTGTTTTAGTATAACCAGTGAATAGCCATAGACAGAAATATTTATTTCCTGTTTTAATTCTCATATAGAACTGCAAAAATATATCGGACACGGCAGCGAAACGGGCGCCATTTTGTCTCGTGCATGCATGAATGGTCGGAGGTGAATATCACTGGATATCGTATCCTGATTAACCAGTCACAGCGCGAGAAAAGCACTATTCGCTGCTTTGCTATATACTAATCACTATTGTTACATGGCAAGCTGGATTCCCAGGTCTGTAAATAAATCCCTGCGTTGTGATTGGCTCAAAGTTGGGTCTGTATTTCACCGTACAGACCTCTATACGGACTTGCAGACCGGCAACTTCTAAAATCGTTTGTATTGCAAACATAAGCAGGTGAAAAGCCACAATCAAAATCTTATCACAATTTATTGGTATGTACAGGAGAATATTTTACCCTCGGTCTTTGACTCGGTCTCGGTGTACAGTGAAGACATCGGGCAAAATATTCTACCGTTCGTTGTATAACTGTTAAATAGCATCACTTTCTACGAAAACTAGGTAACGCTAAATTCATATGACTTCAGCTACAAGATGGTGGACAGAAAACTGATATGCCAGTAACTCTAGTTTCAGTCTATCCTAAGTTAGGGTTAGGTTAACCCTAAACCTAACCGCCATATGTGGTCATACAGTATGTAGCTAAACTAATGTAAGTTTCAGCCATGTTGGTGGCCCTAAAATTCCCTAAATATTTTCACTTGCCCTTAAAAGACCTACTTTCCAGGGTTTTTTTTACGATTTTTCCCTAAAAATTCCTACTTTTTTTCTTTTTTTATAGCTGAGCGCGACTGATGTCATTGAAAGTGCTTGACAAGGATTCTATATCTGCTGCACCTGGACGAACTACAAATTTCTTTGTGGTGGTGCCAATGGCTTCAAATTTTAATGTTTGATCCTTTTCAAGCATTTTCAAGACAAGATTTGCATGATCCCTTTCTCGTCAGTCATTGGTGCCACATTCTAGTACTTCATTTGAGTAAGTATCTTTCTGTTTGGATACAAATAGTAGAAAGATAAGATGAAGTGCTCGATCTTTCGTAAATAAAACCCCTTAACTAACCCTATTTTCCAACCATTTATCCCTAAAAATCCCTACTTTTCAGGGAAAACAGCCCCTGATTTTATCCCTAAATGTTGTCACAAGGTGACCAACATGCCTGGAGTTTACATAATGTCTCCTAGATACAATAGAAACGAGTTAAGTGTCAAATCATTACCAACATGAGTGGAATATAAACCTATGCTTCCCAGTACACTATCTGGTCGGATAGTCGGATTTAGGAGGCGATTGAAGCAGATTATAGTAATGAGTAATGTATTGTGAAGCAAATTTAGTGTTTGGCCCGTAGAACAAATTGTTAAAATAGTCCTCGAATGGTATCTCGCGATCCTCGCAACAGCTGTTCCGTGTGTTCCTTACTTTCGAGGGGCGGTGCTGGCGTTGTTGTTCTTGTTTAGCGTGTTCATTACTTCACGAGCTGCGAGTCGTCCAGAATCAACCCCTCCACTGATGTAGCCCCGCATCCTCGTGCTTATATCCGCGCCCGCCCAATGAATCCTGCAGAGGAAATTCAAAGGCTGCAGTCTGGAGCCGACCATATGATTTTGTAAGGGGGGGGGGGGTGAAATATTTGGAAAAGAATGCACAAACAAAAAAGACAACAGGTAGAGCCAATGGTCCAATATGGTGACCAGAGGCGAAGCCACTTTCAGGACTCGTAGGGTTCACAGAGTTTGGCACTCATCAAGAGCATTCATTCCAATGGTTGTACATGTATACATTTTATATTCTATAGTTTGTTACGTTCAGGTATTGAGAATTGATCTCGCTTAGAATTGAAATGCGTTCTCAGGACGCAAAGGGTTCACAGAGTTTGGCACTCATCAAGAGCATTCATTCCAATGGTTGTACATGTATACACTTTATATTCTATAGTTTGTTACGTTCAGGTATTGAGAATTGATCTCGCCTATAGTTAAAATACATTCTCAGGACTCAAAAGGTTCATAGTGCTCGCTGACAGCTCTTTTGCTTCTTCACACTGAGTCAGTGTTGCTCATGTGCAAAACATGACATCTCAATCAGTCGTCAAGAGACGCAGGACTCAAAGGGTTTCAAAACATTTAACACGTTTCAAGATCTTTCACCTGAAGGGTGTATAATTCGTGTTCTTGCTCATGCCTTACGAAATTGTGAAATTTCACCAAGTTTTGAAAGGTCAAGAGAAGTACTTTCAGGATTGTAAGAGTTTTTAAATGAGCAGCATACCGTAAGAATGGTTCTCTGAGACAGTCGCCGTAGTTTCTAATTGCCCCTGGAACCATTACGCTGACAGGACAGCCACCGTTCCATTCTTCATCTGCCCAGTCCTTGGGATAACAACAAATGAAGTCCAATTAATAATTGCTGACAATAAACATCATCAGTCGTCATCGTCATCATCGTCGTCATCATCAGTCGTCATCATCGTAATCATCGTCGTCATTAGAGAGCTTAAGCAACGAGGACCGCAACGTGAACGCGAACGGCAGAAGACAATTGTTCTAATTACAAAATACAATAAAACGCATCACCTGTCCACCATCGACTTCAGAGTAGAACGTGAAAACTTCAATTTTGGAGTTGTCTGGAGAAGAAGAACCATTGAATATAAATTGTTTGGCTTCAAATATAAAGCTTCTAGTTTCGACCATTCACAATTCATCACACAGAAAAATAAAAGTTGACAAGTTGCAATTGAAGCAGGCTTCGCGTTGACGTTGTTGTTCTCGTTGCTTCAGCTCCCTATTGTTGTAGAGATTATTGATTGATTGATTGATTGATTGATTGATTGATTGATTGATTGATTGATTGATTGATTGATTGATTGATTGATTGATGATACAAGCAAATCTTGACTATTGATATTGAGTCTGGCAGTCAATGATTGGAGGTTTGTAGATAAGCATTACCTCAGGAGAGATTCGCCTAGAAAAACCTCCTCACTAGCCTCAATATTAAATACTGTCGGACAAAAGCTGAAGAACGGACACGCAAGTCATACAAAGTCACAAACTACAAGCACCGTTTAACGCTATCCAGTTCAAATAGTCGATATCTGGTTCCTTCTACAAATCGTGTGTATCTTTTTAAATGTAACAACTGAATTTGTTTACCTTCAATGCAAAATCCAACGGTTCCGTGGCTTCTGGGCCAAAATACTTAGCAAGTGATTTCAATATGCCGCTCTTTTTCTCGTTATCCTGTGTGTCAGATTAGACTTATCTGTATGTATATATTGTGTATTTTTTTACTATTTATTTATGTAATGATTCATCAAAGGGCATGTGGAAAATATAATAGGACACAAGCTTCCCTACAAAGTGCCGGTTGCATACTGTTCACTAGCCCACTTAAAATCGACACCACCCATGACAACCCAAAGTTAATATATACCTCTTATTAACCGAGTGCGAGGTCTGTACGGTAAGTTATGGACCGAGTTTTTTTCTTCCTCTTATGGCCCAAGAGCGAAGCTCGCGGCCCATGAAAAAGAGAAGGAAAAAACGAGGATCCATAACTTACCGTACGGATCGAGTAAACGAGGCTAATAAGATATTTATTATATGGCGTTTTGATAATTTGGAACAACTTAGGGGGTGTAAAACATGAAAACATAAACAAATGTCAACCGCTCGAGAGCGAGAGGTCCGATGACTGCGCGCGAAATTAACTAGCCATATGGGAGGTCTGTACGGGAGAATATTTTACCCCAGGTCTTGACTGTGCGAAATACCGAGGGAAAAATATTCTCTCGTATAGACTGACCAAACGAGATTATTAAGATTTTTTATTATATGGCTTTTCTCTTTGCAAAACTCACAATAGAGTCGTCGGTCCGCTAGTCCGTGTAGCAAGAGGTCTGTACGGTAAGTTATAGACCTATAGTTCAGCCAATCAGAGCGCAGGATTTGGTTATTGGCCCTAAAAATCAGAGCTGCCATGTAATAAATGAAATTATTGATGACACTAAAAAAGAAAACTACAATTATTGAAAAAATTGTTAAAACACTAATACAATTGAATTATGAAATTATCAGTCACAGAAGGACCAGACATTATTGCGTGCACTAACTCTGCACAATTGAACCGAGTGAATACCCGCACAAGAAGGAGAACTATTTCGAAAACAACAAGCATGAATAGAACAGTTAAATCTGTTAGGTCAGTGCATGACAACTTTGTCTAAATCCAGGACTATTTATTATGTTACCTTTGTTATGTTACTGATCATTTGAATGCCATTGACAAAATACTACCCCAAATGGAGATACTTTGACGCGTCATACCTCTTAAGTTAGCGTGGGGACCCCCGCTTTTATTTCAATTTTCAACTTCACTTATAATGATTAACAAATGGGTGAAGTTTAAAAAAAAGCTAGTTCTGGTTCTATTACAATGGACTGGTATATTGTTGGTAAAAAACGTTTATACAAATACTGAGGGTTTCGGCTAACCTGGATATGGACTAGCGCTCAGACATTGATTTGGACGGGAGTAATACTTCCAGTAACTTCACGCTGCATTATCTGCTAAACACTGTGGCGTCTTCAATCCTTTGTGGAAGCAGTGCCTCTTACTTATATTTGTACTCTATATGACTCAGAGATATAACCGACTAAAAGCGGATAATGACTCTTTACTTACACATAACGTGCTCCATTGTGCTGCTGCGTACGAGCAAATAAAGCCAACAAGTGCAGGACTGCCCCGCGAAGTTGTGGCGTCCATTGTCAGAGCCACTGGGTCCTCCTCACAGCTTCCCTTCATGGTCGTATGTCCCATTTCACCCGACAATCCGGCCTTGCGCCAGAATGCGTGCTTGTACGTTGCTATGAATTTGACCAAGTGTCCAACAGGCATGTTCTCCAGCAGTTTTCGTTTGTTGTATGGTAGAACGGGAGAAAAGTGTATTTTTCCTGAAAAAATATTGCTACGTTTGCGGATTATGGAACTTTAATCACACAATCACAGCTGTTGTAAGCATCATAATTCAATTTTGTTACGGAAAAGATAAACTATTTTACAACACTGAATGCAATTCTCGCATTCTTTATATTGGCTGAAAAGCTTGGTACATAAGAGTACATACCACAGTTTCATTTGTGTGACATCTCGCGCGTCGCTTGTAAACAGCAATGGACAGCTGTAGTTGTAAAAAACAAATTTAAGATAGATTTTCGTGGTATGTACTCCTATATACCACTTATTTTCTTCATCGAATGGTCAACATATTGTGGATTCACTCGGCGCCTTATATTCAATTCATATTTTAAAATGAGTAACAGAGGCAACTGATATCTTATCCATTTACATCACTGAGTAGCTGCATGTGCTAAACTAATGGTGCGACGGCGAAGCTACTGCCAAGGAAAACTATATTAATTATATACTCTATCAATAACAAGTTATAGTGCTTTTTCTTCGCTTGGTCTAAGACATTGGACATTTCTTGTGAGATGGAGACAATAAACTACATTCGACTGGAAGTTATCTGTGTAAGAAACTGTAAGCTGTCCCTTTCTTAACGTCTATTTATTCTTGTAACATAGTAAACCCAGTTATTTATATTTCTTCAAGAATATTCCTCGAATTAAACTCGAGTACGTATAGGTAATTACACCGCTCTGAGTGCAATCATTTTCAGACGATCATAATGGAACGAGCACAAGCAAGTTCAATGTGTGGTCTTTTAAAAGTGTGCGAGTACTAATTGATTCTCAAATTGCACGAGCAATCATGTGATTATTTGTTAATCTTACAGAAACCACAATCCTGAGATATCTACTTAGCACTGATTCCTTTCCGATTGACTTTGTACAAAGCCAGTTGTCTTGGGCTTCAGTTGCAGTCGTTTCCCTTGACAGATGTTTTAGATTGTCAACTTAAATTAAATTATTTCAGCCACTTGCTGTTGATCCTTTGCATTCTGGACTGTGTTTTGTGCATCAACTTGCAGAAAGATGTTCAAGCAAATCTGTTTCGAAAGGTGTTTGTAACTCGTTCTCATTGGCTGTAATTTGATTGGCTACAGCTCTCTTACTGGCCAATTAGAGCTCAATAACAAACTATGCACTCCGTGGTTCAGTGCAATTACATGCAATTGGGCTATCGAGTTGTAATGGCACTGTTGAAGATTAACTGACATGCTCTCAGCCAATCAGAAATGACAAATGTGTGTTGAACAGAACAGAACAGAACAGAACAGTACAGAACAGTACAGTACAGTACAGTACAGAACAGTACAGAACAGAACAGAACAGAACAGAACAGTACAGTACAGAACAGTACAGAACAGAACAGAACAGAACAGTACAGAACAGAACAGAACAGAACAGAACAGAACAGTACAGAACAGTACAGTACAGAACAGTACAGTACAGAACAGTACAGAACAGTACAGAACAGAACAGAACAGAACAGAACAGAACAGAACAGAACAGAACAG
>JANUFV010158760.1:0-13541 GCA_024757865.1 Epizoanthus scotinus | reverse complement strand
GCAGGTACATGGGCTTATACAAGGAGGGCTTATAACCGGGGGGGGGGGGGGGACTTTAACGTGGGATGTTATGGTATACACATAGAGCTGTACACAAGAGTCAGTACCTCTGAGTGAGGGAGTAGCCGCATTAGAATTGAAGCAGTTGGCACAGTAGCCAACTGGTCAAATGCCTCCTCGCTCAGTGGAGTGGAGGATGACGGGAGAGTGTGCTTCAACCGAACCTGGTGACCTCCAATCCTTAAATGCACCTAATAGAAAACAAAATGGGAAGTTGGCGATTTGGACTTCAAACGTCTACAAATTATCACATTTTTAGACTTCTTTATTCAACAGTGCTAAACCTGAGGATAACACTTACATTTATGTAACAGACACAATCTTTCCGAACCTTGACAAAGAAGCAGAACTTCTGAAACTAAATATTCCACTAAATATGCTAAATATTCAGGTATTTTGGGCTTCTAGTCTGGAATAGAGCTACAGAAAACCAGCTGACATGGCCTGGTATAGGGTAGGGGTTTCAAAGTCCTAGCGGTACATTGTGACACCACATCCAAAAAAACCCCGACAGGTTACCTGATTTTCAAGCTGTGTATATAAGTTCACTGCACAATTGCCAATCACTGCTTGTTGCCCTGTATCGACATCTAATGTGTAAACTCGCAACAGTAACACTAAGCTGGTGGGGGTCCCTGTGACCTTCACAGGATATTTGAACTTCAAATGAGGACATCTGGCAGGAGACTCAAGCTCTGGAATTGCTTCAATATCTGGAACATCAACGATATCTGGTTTTTGCCAGTTGGTACCCAGAATCCTTCCTGTTACCTAAGTATAGGTAAGTAGCAATTAGTCATAGTACAGTAACTACATGTAAAAAATAGAAGTATTCCCCATGATTGTTACAACAGTTTCTTAAAAGTAAGAAATATATACCTCTTATAAGCCGAGTGCGAGGTCGGTACGGTAGGCTATGGACCGAGTTTTTTTCCTTCCTTTTATAGCCCAAGAGAGAAGGAAAAAACGAGGATCGATAACTTACCGTACGGATCGAGCAAACGAGGCTAATAAGATATTTATTATATGGCGTTTTTTATAATTTGGAGCAACTGAGGGCATGCAAACACATGAAAACATAAACAAATGAGAACCGCTCGAGAGCGAGAGGTCCGTATGGCAACTTACGGACCTGAAATTGACCAATCACAGCGTGTGAAATAAGAGTTTTTATGGAATTAGAGACAGTCAGACCAAGACAGAGTTATAAGTTTAGGTAATTGTACAGCTAAGATGTATATTAAAACTACTAGAAGAACATGTAATGATACAACTTGCACTAATTTAGGTACAATAATCCAAAATTCTAACAGCAAATGTTGAATAAAATTGTTCGGAACCACAGGCCTAAAATTAATATATATTGTAATACGTATATCGCTAAACATTTCTGGTTGTTAAGGAGACATGTTTTGCCATAAGGCCATCTTCAGTGTATGTATTCACCTTAACAATCGTGCTATTATCCGTTATGAACCTCACTTGGTCTAGATACAAATCAAACCACTCATTGTCGGCTTCATCCTGAGCAAGAGGTTCCGTCCACGTTCGTTCAACCCACAATAACCCAAGCTCAGGCACGTCACTTGGAGTGTTAGATCTGGCTCCACGATTAGATGACCTACGGCTAGCACAAGTGCGATTGTCCTGCAGAGCATCACGTACGGTGGAGTGAGGGGATGAGGTTCTGGAGGAACTCACTTGACTCACTGATTCTCCACCATTCAGTGAGGAAGCCAAATCAACTGGAGTGGATCTGTAAGTGAACCGCAGTACTGGTTACAAAGTGACAGCCTTGGGTCTTAAATAATCTAAGGTTCCACCAACACTTATGATACATATTAACACACATTGAACCCTTTTACACATACCTCAAGGCACATTTGGTAGTTCTACATACATGACTGAATCTTTAAAATCTATGTTTTTCAAGGACTTCAGAACCTTTTTCAAAGGACTAAATCTTGTCTAAGTACAAAGCCAAGTCAAAGATTTCTTAACCCAAACCAAGGTTTTGTGCAGGATTTTATTCGTTCACAAGAGCAAACATTTAGTTTTGCATCATTACTGATTCTATAATTATTATCAGCTCACTTTTCCTCACATCATTTTGACAGCATAAACTTTGTCATACAACTACATGTATACTGTCTACAACGTACAGAAAAATACAAAATTCAAAGACTTTTAATGGACTTCACTTCAAACATTTAGTTTTTCAAGGTTTTCAAGGACTTTTAAGGACCTGTGCGAACCCTTCTACAAACCTCTACGGAGAGTAATCATACAGTATACATTGTAATGTTTATTATTCAACTTTTAAAGCAATTGACGAAACCCCATAAAATGACTACTCATATTGTTTCTCTCCCCTGACTTTTTCTCGCCTTGTCTCGCCCCAGGTTTCGCGCGCAATACCGGTCTAGTGGGTGAGCGGTTTTTCCGTACGGATCGACGATCTCCGGAGGAACAGTCTAAGCAGGAGTGTTTGGTGTTACTTGTTTCTTAAAATTAATGAGTTTGCAATTTTCATAAAATTTGAATATTTTGGATTTTGAAAATTCATCACGGCAAGTGTTAATACATTGAAAGTGGGCTACCAATTTGACGAGTACCACCTACTGTCTCAATGTTGCAACATCTCTGAGTGCTCCTCCATTTCCAAGATACACAATGCCTTGCTGAATCTCAAATGTGTATAGAAGAGATGGTTGGTCTAGCATAACATGTTTTATTTCATGATAGTCTCCAGCACCCATCAACTGTTGCCTCAGGTGTTGCATGAGAACAAGGCATGTGTTCGTTAGAACACTGGGATGCCAGCCACTCAGGAAACACTGATCCCACACCAGTAGGATGGCATGGATTCTCAGCACACTCACAAACCCCTGATGAAATAAAGGCGAGACAGAGTTAGTGATAACTACAGTCGAACCTCGTTAACACTGACACTGAAGGGATACAAGAAGGCATCCCTTAGTTAGCTCAGTTGGTAGAGCATCGGCCTCACATGTGGGAGGCAGTGGGTTTAAATCGCATTCGGACCAACACTCAGGGTCTTAAAATAATTGAAAAAAACGTATTTGCTCTAATATCTGCAAATGGTTAGTCTTTCCCGTCTTCTTCCCTTCGAGATCTCGTCAATTAATTGTCTTCCAAAACTCGCTTAAGGTTCGCCATTCACCTCAGCCGAGTGGATTCAAAAAAGCTATCTGTGTTACAACAAAGTAATAAAATTAATATCAAGTTCATGTACATGTGAATGTATTGCACTAGGCCAACTTTAACCTCCTCAAACATTCTGAAATAATGTTTAAATCAAGATTTTCAGACATTTGTTGAATGAATAAGTAAGAAAATGATGATACCAGTGACAAGTCAGGGAGAAAACAAGTGGAATTTGTATAAAAGCCTTTACTGCTCATGCAAAGATACATGTGACGTCACTTTCAATAACACACTGCGCTGGTGACGTCACTAGCGCTGCACGCGATGCTTGGTGGGATTGAACAAAGACAAGCAAACATAAATACTGTTCCTTTAGGCAATTTATCTGGATAACGACAAACTGACCGGCAAATGCACCAACAAGGGCTTTTTCCTGGCTTTTCCAGGGTTTTTTTAACGTACATGCGGACCAAAACAAATTGCATGTGGTCACCATGATGTAATTATTGCATCATTCTCGTACCCAGTTCCCAAAGGCAAACGGAATAACACCATTGCAGTGCAAACATGCACGGCTTTCGTGTGCTCGTAGAGAAGACATACACTATCGTATAAATCAACAGAAAATCGACGATTTTGATAGACCTCCAAAACAGAAAGAAACAAAACGGAATATTTTTAGAAGATAAATAACTCAATTCAGTTTTCAAGGGTTTCCCAGGGCCATTAGTCTATAATTCCAGGGTTTTGCAGGATTTCCAGGGCCCATACGAATCCTGTTAGTAGCTCCCTTTCTCTCCATTCTGCTTACAGTTGCTACGGACACGATTGTTGTGCTTATCCAAAAATCAATCCCTGTGTGTTTATGCGCGGTGACATAAGTCTATTTATAGACATCATAAAATTAATATAGATGTTAAAAATGTGGAAGATGAATCAGAGAGAATAAATCCGTACACTTGTAAAAGAAATAAACACAACAAAAAAGAGGAAATAGATAAGGAAGGCCAAACAAAATATCGGGAACAAGAAGAATGAAACCAGATCAAAGTCAAGACAAAGAACAGGAAAAGGATATTAATATAGACATTCCTAACAGCAAACCAACTAGGATGGGGATGGATTATAAATGTGAAAGACCAACTCTAGCTTTAAATTGCATTATTGCAGTAAGCAAAACATATCTCAGTCTGTTTTACTAGTAATCACATAAAAAGCAGGATATGAAAAGGTAAAATGAGCATAGCACATTAAATCATACAACTTACCTCTCCAATCCATTTTCTCAAAAATATAATTGGATGAGAAAGCAACTCTTTGGCATCTAGTGGAAGAGTTTCTAAGTCGGCCCCACTTGAGCTCTTGTCCAGTGCTTGTGCCTTCATCTTCTCTGTGTGCATGAATTTGATGAGGAACTCCTTGGGGTCACCGGGCGTGTTCTTCTTGGTTGCTTCCACAAGATGGTCGAGCAGGAGGGGATCTTCTTGTGCTAGTCTCTCTAACACACAGTCGGCCATTGTAAATAGCTGCAGTCGGGATGGAAAGCAGTTCTCCAGTAATAAGGACAGTAGATGGCTAAGCTGCTGGGGCGATGATCCTGTAAACAGATTAGAATTTAAATATTTAAACATTACAATTAGGTACCGGTATATACTATATATACAGAGCTTATTCATTCAATAAGGCTTTCCTTCGACGTATTTTTGAGAAGGGCAAAGCTCTGGGCGTTCCTTGGCTTATTATTAACAATATAATGGGATATTACTGTTATCAATCATGTAATTTCAATTATCTCTACCCCCTGCGAGTACCTGGCAAAATGTTGAGGGTAAACCTGATGAAATGTTAGGGTGGCTGGGAATAACATTGTTCGAATATAAAGCAATCCAGGGGCAGTAGTTACATCACAGTTCAGCACTGGCTCTGATATACACCTGGTTCCGGTTGTTTAAAATGTGTATAGTGCTATCCAGCAGATAAAATAAGCTAAAAATGTTAACACTCATATGCTGGATTGGGATTCATCAGTACTTTCATGCACTTTTAATTCTCTCTACCCAGATGCATGAATCATTACCTGGCAAATTGTTGGGCGAAAACCTGATAAAATATCTTTGGAGTAACCTGACGAAATGTCTGGGGGGTAACCTGACAAAATGTCTGAGGGGTAACCTGACGAAATGTCTGGGGGTAACCTTGTTATAGGATAACATGTAATCCAGTCAGGGTAATTATGTCATGCTACTGACACTAACCAGCGTTCAGCACTGGTTACGATAAACACCTGGGCCCGGTTGTTTAAAATGTGGATAGCGCTATCCAGTGGATAAATCCTTATCCAGCAGATCAAATGAGCTAAAACGTTAACACAAGTTTATATCAAAGATGGATAAGGATTTATCCGCTGGATAGTGCTATCCATTCTTCACCAGGCCTCGAAATTAGCAAGGGCACTGGGGCATTTTTAACCAAGATTTTCGTACTTGCTCCTAAACTGTCATATTTGGGAGCATATTTACTCCTCAGTCAACAATTATTGAAACATTTTATTATAACTTTCTTTTAAGTTTACTCACTAAGAAATATTTATATGCTAGCAACATCGCAGCAATTAGCAATGATAATAAATTAGTGCTAAGACCACAGGTGTCTCACATACTGAGTAGACATATGCTGTCAAAAGTCAAAATATGGTTGAATACCCTGAATGTATGAAGTATCATATAATGGAAATTTAATATATTTGACTCGACAAAGAATTAGTTCCACAGAAATTTGCTTCAGTATGAGACTGAGATTTGTCTTTTGAAATTTATTCTTGGAGGCAAATTTGCTCCAAAAGTTAATTTCGAGGCTTGTTCTTCACATTTCTTGAACAACTGGACCCTAGAAATGTGTATTCAAAAGGTTCGGAAGTATTGTAGTTAACATATAATGTGAGTAATTTAACCCTAATTTCTAGGGTACAGGAATGAATAGAATGACTAATCACATACCAGAACAGCTCTCCCCAAATGTGCAGATCAATGGGTATAGAAGTAGAATATGATGGGGCTCATAAACTCGTTTACACACATACAAAGTGTTCAATGCCTTCACAGCCATCTCCATTTGCCTGCTCGTTACCACATGTGGGCCCAACCCTGGCATTCCATAGCACATCTCCTTAACTGTATGTCTTATCATGCCCTCAATTGGCGAGGAACTCTCCTCAACCAGTCCTAGCTCCTTGACACCCCACACAACACCAGTCGCAAAATTCTTCTCTGATTCAGCCAGCATTTGATCTACATGTATGTGTTTGTTGCTCGGCAATTCTGTTTTACTTTTAGCTAAACGGTGTTTCCAAATTAGTTGTCTCAATGTGTTTGGAAGCTGCTTGCCAGAAAGCCGCTGGCAAATATTTTCTAGCTTTGAAGGTTCATGTTGAAGGATGGCAGAGACAGCTTTTCCAAGCACTTCACTTTGGCAACTTCCATCTGCAGGGGGCGACACATTTCTGTAGACCTGAAATGTGAAATGATATGTACATTCAATGAAGCATGAACATTGATGATAGCCTTCACTGTTTATATTACATGTAGATGATCAGCATTGTAAATATTGTTTGTGTGTGTGAA
Organism: Epizoanthus scotinus; assembly: GCA_024757865.1. Taxonomy (NCBI): domain Eukaryota; kingdom Metazoa; phylum Cnidaria; class Anthozoa; order Zoantharia; family Epizoanthidae; genus Epizoanthus; species Epizoanthus scotinus. Next base: position 6,693 of record JANUFV010158760.1, on the reverse strand, counting down.
GGGGTATGGGCGCACGACAAGCTTTGCAACTTTGTTCTATCTGTTGAACTAATGGCATGAAATTGGTTTTAAATATATGTTTTGTGAGAAAAGAAATGTTACAACCTGTCTGTGATGGACTTGCATGAATGGTTTAAATTCCTAGTTTTAAATATCATGTCACCTACCCCAAAATGGGTCACTTGAGAGGGCATGCAATTTGATTAGATAATACGGTATTTTCACCACAACAGTCCTTGAAATATACACGTATGACCTTTTCCTTTGTCTTACATATAATTTATTTCTGGCATTTTTATTGCTGATCACAGCCCAAATAAAGTATAAAGTTAAAACTGAACAAATGTTATGCAGTAGATGGACTTAAACTGTCAAGTGTTCTTGCCACATGTACATGTACCTCCTTCGCCCCTGCTAATCTCCTCTCCTCTGACTTGCACTGGCTCTCTTTCAATAGTCGTGTCTTGAGTTCAGCAGCTGAAAGTTCCCTTTGCATACCTCTCCAGACTGTTCCCTGCACGAACGTTGACAATTCCATCATAGCCTGTGGCAAAACCCCGTCACCAGCCTGATCTATAGCTGGATGGAAACCCTTATCACAGATGATTTTGTGCATCGTTGACTGAATCCACTCACGGGCCTCACTGGAAGATATCTACACATGTAACAAGAAAATAGTTACAACTACATAGATGGGGGATGTGCTACTTTCAGGGAGAGATGTTACTATCAGAGATTGGAGGAGGGGGTGGAGTTAATCGGTCAGAATGGCATTATGATTTTCCATGAATCATAAATAGGAAATGCTATTAAGACATGTCTTAAATTGTTTTGGCAGACATGATGTGCCACTCATACAGTTGCTATAGGATTTCTCTCGAAATGGACAATGAATGATAATGAGTTGGGAATAGAGAGAGAAAGATGTTACTTGTATGGAGGAGAGTTCGATTATGTAATCGCTCTTATGGTAATTTGGGTTATACAAGTGTCCAGTGACTGAGTCAGTTCACTGTGGTTCTGGCTCACGTACTGTTTAGTTTATTTATTATTTTATATCTGCCTGTATGACTTGTAGACATGCTGTTATAGTGATAATATATGATACCGTGGGCATGGAACCCATCACCACAAAATATTGCTGTGTATTTGTTGGGACACGAGGGAATATCAGAAAACAACCCTATTGTCATAATAACCATCATGTAAACTTACAAATGACACTGTTGTAAAAAGTAACTGCAGCTTTTTTAATCTGACTTAGCTACATGTACATTAAGATCAATTCTGGTGTTCTTTTTATTAATTTCAAATCAATTTTAAAAGGAATATTCCTGTACCCGAAGGACAGATTTAGGGGAGGGGGGGTGAGGCGGCTGTGGTTCCCTTTTGTCAGCATGGTTTACTTACAAATGTTTTAAAAGGAAAATACTGCAGAATGGTTCTCTTGGACCCAGACTCTCCATTCTGACCCCCCTTTCCAAGTTAGATTATGGATTCTACATTTCTGGATCCACCCCTGAGGGCTCAGAAAGTAATATTGCTATAACTACAAAGTATCGTGGTTTGGGTCATTTATACTGAAACATTATCTTATTCCAACTTTATTTTTTTTCATTGCTTTTGACAATTCCCAAATAAAACAATTTTTGATAAGTAAATAATAATTTATTTACAGAATATGACAAAGTGGCCATTATTCAAGTAATCATAGTAAATCAATACATGTGTCATCCTCCTTCCAATGTAAATACTTATTGAAGCAATAAAGCAATGTTTTCCAGGCTCTATACCATTTGAAAGTACCAAAGATACTTCACACCACTGCACAAAGCACAGCCGAGGGATTTTACATCTGTTGCTTGTGCATCGGTGTGAATTGAAGCCACCTATAAAGCCAGAAAATCATTGCTTTGTTTGTTTTATAATAATCATAGGTCACTAATTTAGAAATGATCTTTGTAATTAGGCCATAATATGACAGACCTTGTCTGCATGCGCAGGACTTCCAAGTTTGGTGTGTACCATCTCACACTTTGGTTTCTATATGATTTTAAAGGCCCATATATACTTCCAAAACATTTTGATGGGGAAAAACTCAGGGTGGCTATATATATATATACACGAAATATTATTTTCATTAGAAGGCAGAGCTTCATATGTAATTGACGTGCAACTTTTAATAACAAACTAAACATCACTCACAGGTTTCAAAGGTACTGGAAAATCGGTAAGGTTCTTTTCCATAAATGTCTTCCCTAACAATTGACAGACTGCTTGGGTCATCTCGCGAGAGTGAAAGTTAGCTCTCCTTACTTCGGCAGCCAATTGGGAGTTTATTTCATCCTTGATCTAGTGGACAGCAAACATAAATATAAATTATGTTCATGATAAATGCAATCAGCTTTACCAAGGTTTGATTAATGCCTCTCTTTTTATATTGTTTTTTCTATATTTTACCTTTTAACTTTTATAGGTAAAATAAAAAATAAAGGGGAAAAAATAAAAATACAAGATTTTTACACTGGCTTTTTGTAAAATGTAAAAATAAAGCAAAAATGCACCGTCACAAATTTATTGGACTGACAAATTTGGTTCTGAGCATATTGATAATATTGATAATATTTATAACTAATGATAATTAAAAATGAATGATGGTAGAACTGCATAAAACATTTAAAAAACTGTGAAATTCTCATTTACACAATTCTACCATCATATTTTTACCTGTATCAAGCACAGCTTTTAAACAAATATTTTTAAGTATAAAATTATAATTATACATAAATTATAAATGATTTGAATTATTTTGTACTTTAAATACTTCATTACTCATCAGGGCCAAACATAAATGGCTTGAGACTAGCCTATTGTCCCCAGTCATCCTCTTTTCTGGTTAGTTAAGTTTTTCAAAACGGCAGATGCTCAGGGCTCACCAGCACAACAGGAACCGTGCCTCCACAAATTCCCGAGAACCAACCCAGAGCAGATGCCTGGGATAAGGCTAGCTTGAGACCTATGTATAATCATGTTTCTGGTTTCAGGTTTCACCTTTTTAAACTCCATCCCACGGCACTTTCTCAAGAAATGCCATAATTAAAGGGAATGTGGGAACCAGGTTGTCCCTCACCATGCCATGCAAATTCAACGACGACTTCTCATGTTAACATGTACCACATACATATGTACATGTACGTATGAAGCAGCCACATTCAAGTCCGAGGGTACTCCCTATAATGGGGCATACTACAGGGAGGCTCTGCCTGAAAGGGGTACCTTTTTTGTGCTGGTAGTATATCAAAAAGTAGGCATTTTATAGTGTCGGCAAATTTATCGTTTTGGTATTTGAAAGGGTATATCCAAATGTATTTGACAATCGCAGCTGGTCTGTGTTGTTCAAAAGATAAAAACATGTTTCTCGATAATTTTGTCAAAGCCTATTAACAGCGAATATACACAACAGATCGGTTTTATAGCATGTTTAAGAGCAGCATTATTTATTCTAGGTATATGAAAGGGTCCCATATTTGGCAGGGATGTAGCTAAGATTTCAATCAGGTGGAAACTTGACTGCTCTAGGTGGGTACTTAGGTGCCAAAGACGTGAGCTTATAGTGAGATCCGTGGGGCATACAAGTCTTTCTCAGCTGGTAAAATCGTCGCTCCAGCTGGTAAAATTGTTGCTTCAAATGGTTATTTTTGCCAGCTTCCTGCTTCAATCTACATCCCTGTTTGGGGTGCCAGTCTTCTATTAAGGCTTACCTTTTTGACCACAAGTGGTATATGTAAGGGTTCAGACTCTGGGACCCTCATACAAACGTTTATGGAAGTACCCCCCACCCCCACCCTGGCATTCAAGACCCTTACCTTGTGCCATGGTGATCCAGGTAGTAAGATTTCCTCAAAGCTTGAGTCCAACCACGTCATGCCAAAGGTTCCCCCATTCAGTTGGCTATCATTACTCATATTTAGATGAGTTTAAATTTAATATTTTGTACAAATTTCAATGATGTAAAATGTACTGATTGATTTATGTATGAATTACGTATTGGACATAAGTAACCAGATGTTTACTACATTGTACATTTGAACCACAGCACTAAGCTTAGAAGAGCAACATAGTGATTGTCTAATGACTGACACATGTCTATCAAACTGACTCCTAAGTATGATGTCCAGCGTTTAAAAATAACTTATAATATCAGACACAGTAGGTGGTTATTTTAATGTATAAATTAACTCTAGAAGCAAATTTATATGCCTTAATGTGAATATATGCACTCACTGTATCTGTGTTTTAATATAAAATTTTATTCATATATTTGGATCTACGAAATAGTTATTAGGTACAAAATATTTACAAGAATCTATATATCTTAACTTAGTAACTTATTAGTTATCTAATGTTGAATATGTAATTAGTGTATTCTATTGTAATTGTCACTACTGCTAGCAACTTTGTGGCAGAATTAAAAAAACAATCTTATTCTTTCTTTAAGTGCTGGAACTTATATCTGAAATGTGTATATTCAATATATTTGAGACTAATGTTTACAGTGACTATATAGCAGAGCTAGGAAACTGAACTTCTGTCAAGGATTTCTTTGAGCGTTAGTACTTACTTGTTTTGAATTATATATTACTATGACTGTGAATGATGATAATATCAATATTGAATGGTTAGGCAACTCAATAACAATATAATGATCAATTAAGTTATTCAGACAATATTCTTCTTTCTTATTGTATGCTATGTGAACACAAATCCCGGAGCACTTTTCCCAAAGCAGAACTTGAACCTCTTGTCACGGTACAGGTTTTCATGCCATACACTCTGAGAAAAAAAAAGCATAAACTATAACTTTTTAAAATAAATTTCATATCATAAGAAATTAATATTCCATGAAATTAAGGCAAATTGTTAAAATGTTATTAAAACATTAAGTCCATTTTGTACTTCTATATATACATCTGCAATGACTAATTTCATTTGCATTAATTGAATGAGGCATTAATTTAGTGTAACTAATATTTAATAGTGGTTTTAAAAATGTCCTATTGATATAATAATAATAATAATAATAACTTTATTTATATAGCGCCATTTCTACTAGGAAACCAATAGCGCTTCACAATACTACTATTAATACAAATTTAAAAATCTATATAGATCTATATACAATTTTAATTAATAATAATAATAATGGTCAGACACTGGTCTGCCTGTATGTGTGAATCACTAGTTTGTAGTATTTATTATATATTATAAATGTAATTAATATGTACACAGGATAAGACTAATTGGTCTATTCTAGTAGACCCTATATTATATTAGACACTATCAAATGCAAGACACATAAACTTACATGACTGCAAATAAATTATAATACTTTTCCTCTTAAAACTTGTAAAGTTATGTTGCTTTTCACCCTGTGTTCCTTTTCAATTTCTCTTCTGCTTTAAATTATCTAGCATGTTAATTATTTCATAGTTATACTGCTTAATTATACACTGTAAACCTTCATCCACTTACCCCAGAGAATGTCCTGCATTTGACAAGACAGAGCTCAAACTGATCTGACACAGACTTGTATATAACACTTGGAACTCCTGACTGAAGGTTCAAGATTTCATACAAAAGACCTTTCTGTGGAGTAATAAATATTAATAAAAAGTGAATCATTACCGTATCTACAATATAAATATTGAAGACACAAGTGCAAAAACACGCCGTGACTGTTGATGAAGATCTCAGTTCTCCCTAAGTTATTTCTGCATTCTGTTTATTAAATGTAGTTTTTCATTCAAAGTCACTTTGAATTCATCTTACTTTTTGCACTAGAATCTTCAACTATAAAACCCATGTATACACCATTTTTATAAATTTTTACTTAATATACAGAATAAACAGCTACATTAAACAAATTACCAGTATAATAAGAAATAATAAAACATTTAACAAAGTGTCATCATTTTAATTTCTTGAATTTCTCAGGTCTGTTAATCTTTACACCATGTCACTGCCACATCATGTCGATGGTAACACAATGTCACATCACACCACATCAGGCGACACATACATATTAACACAATCATAAACAATTTCCTTCTAATTGAAACACAACCGTGTGGCAAGTGGCAATTGAAGAGTCTAATGCAAAGTCGACGTACAGTGTAAGTGAAAGTTACATTCTCCCAAGGGTTATAATGAGATAAGTACTAGGAATAACTTGATCAAAGTCACTTACATGTTTTTGCACTAGAGTCTTGAAACTCTAAAGCAAATTGAAGCTGTTATAGGCACGGCATAACAGCATCACAGACCTATGCCCATGCTACCGTGAGTCAGGATCGTTTTCAAATAAAGTGTATTATATATGATTGTTTAGTAACAGTTTCATTGTTCAACAAGAAAAAAGTTCAAATTCATTAAAGTTTTTAGAAAGTTGCATTCAGAAACCCTAGAATTTTATATTTCCCAGAAGTGGAGTAAGTTATACCTTATCAGGCTTGAGACAGCAGGAAACACAGTGCTCATAAATGCCACAACAGTTGTTGGGCTGGCAGCCCTCACACTTGTACCTCACAGATGTTTTGCCGTCACTGTGGCAACATCCGCCAGCTGAGAGATCTGTCCTGTTGCACACATAACCTGCATAGATCAACACAAATTTATGTTAACTAGGGAGATCGG
>JANUFV010158649.1:0-13541 GCA_024757865.1 Epizoanthus scotinus | reverse complement strand
ATTGCTCTGCCACATTTTGTCTCATTACAATTCAACAATTTTTAACTTTGTTCCCTCAGTGAGCTGGAACGAAGGAAAATTTGCACTGGTAAATTAGTATTTAGTCTAGAACCTTGTCCTTTGTTCACTTACAAGAACTGCCAAAAATTAATACAAATTGCGAGAACTGCAACGTGCCTTTATTACGAACAGTTCTATGTGTAACGTGGACGGGTCAGTTGCAGTAAGTGTTTAAACAGGTCACATATCTCACCCTGAGCCGCGTCTAAATGGTAGCCTTGCGCAGGGTTTTTCGTCTTGTCCTCTGTTGGGAGAACTTCCAGTAGCTGCATGGTGCGGTCCAGTAGGCCGTGGATAACCTGGTGTGGAGAACACATACACGGTGTTAAGAGACAAGGCAGTGCCAGGGCTGTTTTATCGGATTTTTTTCGTAAATATTCGCAGAAATTGCTTCAATTGGAATTTAGCATTTAAATATAGGAAGAGCGCATTACCAACAGTGATGACCGGAAAGGAAATCTATTTAGACTATCAAGTCATACTAGGGCCTGTCTCGAACTACTGCTGTGTCGAACTAAATTAATTCGGAACGGCAAAAGCGCAACCATGGCACGGCAGAGATTACAAACGTCGAATTTAATCCAGTCGCGCCAAATTCAAAATAACATAAAATCGAAACTGTTGCAATAGAATGAAAAACACTAAAATATACAGCATTGGCAAATTGGAAAATAAGTGGTCGGTTCCGGCAATTCTACTTTTTAATAAAAACCCGAATTCAGAAAGTACAAAACGAAGCAAAACTCCGTAACCATAACCGTAACGTTCATTAAATTCTGAAATATATATAAGTGCCCCCTTTTCCCCATACTTAAATTGTAGAGTATTTTGTAGTATTGCTGAAGTCAATTCTTTCGCGTTCTTTCGGCATTTCGCTAATCGCGGAAAGTCAAACGGTTTTTTCAAAAGAAGAACTGCCGGAAGCAATCACTGATTTTGAACCCATACCGTGCTAATACCGTACATCACGACAGACCTGGTCGAATTCAACTGTTGTGTCGAACTAAACTGATTCAAGTTGCCGCACAAAATGGTTTCAAACGTCGAATTTAGTTCTAAATTAACTCGACACGGCAGTAGCGCGACATTTGAAGCAGGACTAAATGACCGAAACCACCATATTGGTGTTTGAACTTGGTGGAGTTGAAATAAAGTTTGGCGAATCCGGTAACACCTGTATGCGCCCTTGTACACCTTCGCTCAAAATTGTTTCAGTTTAATTTGTATTTTAAACTATTATAAAACAATTCTTTTCATTTCTTACCTCAAAACCTGGAGTTTTGTTGTAATTCACAGCACAGAACCGGCGGTGATTTCTGGCACCAACATCTATTGTACAAAGGACAGAAAAGCAGAAGCTATTCGTCATATAAATATAAAACACGTTACATAAACATAAAAGGGTCATGTCCATTTTCAGGCAATGGCGAGCCACATCAGGTTATAAAACTGCCATAGATCAGCAAATACTGGCTCAAATTAAGTTTTGTTTGAACCAAGACAAACGGCAGAGACAAGAGACAATTTGAATTACATGTTTATTTCTCGCAACTACAAGTGTTTTATTTTACGCGCGGGTATGGGCAAATTAAAAAAATATTCTAATTTCTTCCACCACATATCTTGGCACGTCTGAATGATCCCATCTACGCTTGTGTTAGGGTGTGCGGATATGGGAGTGTGTGTGTGAGTGGATGGGCTGGGCATTAATCAGTGTGCTTGGTTATGATATTTGGTGTGCGATAGAGGGCTTAGGCTTAAAAAGCTTTGGAATACTTCGGAGTATGTGGACCAAGCTATAGTTGGTCTCAAATTTTCCAGTCTCAGATTTTTCAGTCTCAGATTTTTCAGTCTCAGATTTTCTCAGTGTTAGATTTTCTAGTCTCCGATTTTCAGTCACATGCAGATTTTCCTAACCATGACCCTAACCCTAACCCTAACTGAAAAATCTGACACTGAAAAATCTGAGACTGGAAAATCTGAGACCAAATGTAACTTGGTAGTATGTGGGGATAAGGGTGGGGCGGATTTATTTTGCTAAAATTATTCACTGATTGTGTTGTATCCTGCATTGTTAAGTTTTTATTTTAAATTGAAGATTTTACCACACACCCACCGAGACTTTTGATCCAGAAATCCAAATGGCGCCGTGCTAATTTCTCATGGTAAATTGGAATCAATCATAGAAGCACAACGCCATAGTTGATAGGTTTTTGGGATAATCTGGTGGAGGAAAGTCGGGTGAGGGAATTGTTGGTTTTGAATGAAATTTTAAGCTTTTTTGGATTTAAAATTATTTTAAAACTATGTTTTGGTGTTAAGAGAGAGATTTAGCACCATGTATACGTGAGACGCAAACGTCAAATATGACCACGTAACCACATTAACCCGCGTTTGCCGTTGGCCGTTTCTACGTGAAAGTAAACACCTTCGCGTTTGTTGTTTACTTGATATATTTTTCCTTTATTTTCATAACAAGAATTAATATACTTCGATAGAAACAACAGCAAAACTTTCAAGTTCACGTGTCCGATTGACCTATACGTGATGGTAAATCGCTCTAATAGTAAATGAACGCAAGCTTGAATGATATGCGAGGAGTAGCACTTGTTGGCTTATGTCTAATGTATGTTGCGTTCTCTTCTTTGTTTTCTTTCCAAATCTCCCAAACAATTATCCTAATCACCAACACGAGCAAAGGTTAAGCTCGTCCTGAATGTACGGTTCAAGAGAGTTTACACTGTTAGTACCTTTCTGGTCGTCCTTGAGCACCACATCTGACACTTCAAACAGCTTGAGAGGGAGTGGCATCTTCCTGTTACAGTGAACCGTCTTCAGCACCCCTGGCAACAAGCTGGTCCTGGCAACCTGCAATACACCACGAGCGTTCATCTGAAAGGCTCAGGCTATAAACAAAGTCGATCTGGCTGGCTGGCTGTCAGTCTATCTATCGCTATCTGCCTTTCTGTCTGTCTCACTGTCTGACTGTCTGACTGTCTGACTGTCTGTCTATCTGCCTGCCTACCTACTTGTCTGCCTATCTGCCTGTCTGTTTGTCTGACTGTCTGTCTGTCTATCTGTCTCTGTCTGTCTCCCTGTCTGCCTACCTGCCTGCCTGCCTACATACGTGTCTGCCTATTTGTCTGTCTGTCTCTCTGCCTGCCTGCCTGCCTGCCTGCCTACCTACCCACGTACTTGTCTGCCTATCTGCCTGTCTATCTCTTAGCCTACCTGCTGCCTACCGACCTGTCTGTCTGTCTAGATGTCACCATGGATTTTACACATGTAGGCAGAGCCAATGCGCTGGCAATATACGAAACTTGACATTTAACTTTTGTTAAATTCTATATTTAACAAAATATAATGTCTGATAAAAATCGCACGGCAATCTGCTCGCAGATTTGGATATTTGGTTCTTACGTTTCGGATGGTCAGCGCGCGGGAATCGGCGAATCTTGACCGGACAAATTCCCGCATGTGCCTTCACTTTTCCATTTATAATGACCAGAACAAATTATTGTGACTCAACCACAGCCGATAACTAGAAACAGCAGATGGCGGCTAAAAGCCCGGCCAAGGAAGCTGCTTTTGAAGTGTTTTCCTCGTTTCTTATGGAAGGTAGTACATTAAACGCGTGTCCCTTTGTAGTGTCACTGTTCTATTGTACAAGATTCGTCTACTCACCTGAAACTCAAGAGTTTTTGGATTTGCAATATGAACTGCCCTGGTTTCAGCCAAGGGTTTCTTCAGCTTGTCTGACACATCGTCTTTCGAGCACTGCAACAAGGTGAGAAGCACAAATTGGTAAATTATCGGGCATTAGTACATACCAAACCAGCGAATAGTGCTGATTGGTTAATCAGGATAGGGATATCCACTGATATTCACCGCCGGTCATTCGTGCATGAACGAGACAAAATGGCGTCCCGTTTCGCTGCCATGTCGGATGTATTTTCTCAGCTCTATATCAAAATTAAAACAGGAAATATATATTTTTACGTCTATGGCTATTCACTGGTATGGTATATTAACTAAAACAATTATTCCCCTACCTTGCTGAAGCGAAGCGGCTCGGTAAATATTCACCACTACTCACCTCCACTTCGGGGAATAATTGTTAAATATTTAACGTTTCTCAAATGTATTATTATAGTTCCCCTTTTTTAAATCATTTTATTTGTTTTTATATTTATCAATGTTCTAGAACTTGCTGCCAAGATTCTATACATGAATTGTGATTAAATTTTCAATATCATTGATTTCATTCGTAACTTTTATATGCAGGGCCTTTGAAAACCACGCAGCTGAGACAGCTCGCTGTATAAATATTGTTATAACTAAATAATAAAATCAAGTCAGGAGTGTCAGAACGGCTGGTAGTAAGCAACTTAGAAAATATTATGAAAATATTTATGGAATTTATATTTTGGTTGTGGAAATTCCAGAACATGGTTTAAATGTCGTGGAAAGTTATGGAATTTTGTTTTTGTTAGAATGTGACAGTAGCAAATATAACACCTGTAGCCCTGAGGAAGTGCAGAATCTGGATTTTTTTCATGTGACAACAACTAGAAATACCGCCATTTATTCATGAGTGGGAAGAACAAAAGAGACAATGTTATCCATCCCATTTTATTTATAGGACAGGTTTCTAAGAATAGAAGCCATGACGACATCACTACGCTAATTTATTCCATCCCATGTTAATCAGATTCCATCTCAAAAAGGGGGTAATTCCATACGTGCCATACTACTTTAAAAAGTCATGAATCATTGAATGGGGCCGGGAAAGAGCGCAAAGTCGTCGTGAAAATAGAGGGGTAATAAACATTAGTTTGTTAAAAAGAAGTAATCAGTCGCTTTGTTATTTATGTCTTTAAAACAGACATTCTGGTGCCTTTTTCATATGACATTCTACAACATGAACTACCACACATGTCATACCAGTGCGAATGTCAAAACTTCCGTGAAGCCAGCTTGAGCAATCTCTTGTCTCAACAAGTCACAATGACTGTTTAGTTTGAACTGCAAGAAGAACGATATTGATCTTTACAATAAAATGTAGGCAAGCACGTTGTGGAAGGAGTAAAACGGGAAAATAGAGTTGAATAACCGATAATTGACATTTAAGCATGGAGTGCAATCTATTCTTACGCCCGAATGAATGCAAATTGCGCAAACAAACACAAAACTAATTGCAATAACAACGCAATAATAGACACAAATGCTCAGTTATCACAAGAGTAAGTGCAAACACAAAACAAATGCTATCGCACGAATAAACACCATATATGAACACGTTTTCAAGAACAAATGCAAGAGCAAGCACAGAGGCCCTAACGAAGCAACAAACAAGAATGCAAGCGAAACACAAGTATTTTCAAATACAAAAAATGCAATCAAGGTTGATCAGGAGCATGAGCAGAAAAATGTATTTTTGGTTTGTGCAATGTACTTGTGTCTTATGCTTGTGTCTGTGCATTCTGTTTGTGTTTTTGTCTTGTAATTGTGTTTGTTCATTCGTTTGTTCTTGTATTGCCTTGAGTCACGGTAATAATATAATTGGGGTGCAAGTCCAACTCCAAGGTAAGACAAAATTATTATTATGCAGTTACTATTAAAATACACTTCCCCACCAGCAATGCCGACAGAGGGAGCCATTTGCAGTTTTGTACAATTGTACCTGATTTGCAATGGTGTTGGTGGAAGGGATGGTCTTCACAAGATTATTGTACCCGTACGCAATGGCCACATCCTCTACGATGTCGCAGCGGTGAATCACATTTGCACATTGTAAAGGAATTATAACACATGTATGATGCTTAGAAAAAGATATATTAATAATTATTATTTTAGATATAAGTTATAATTACATAAGTATAATTCATCTTTACTTTAATTAAAACTGATTTAATACCTCAGGTAGCTCTTTCTTTCCAGTAAATGTAAAATTGAAGTCTTCGTTCTGTAACATACAAGAGCTAATAGTTATATTAATTTCCTCAAATTTCAGGACCAAAACTTGTTTGTTGCTTGAAATCAGTCTCCTTTGATTTTGTACCAGTAGCAAACAGCATATCGACTGTAACCAAATAAAACACTATGATCGCTTCCTCAAATGTACTTTCTTCTTCTTCTTCAAATAAAATTTACTTTGATTACATTACAACACAGCAACCGAAAATGCAGCAATTATTAATCTTGTGCTCAACCCCTTGCTGTTATAAAAACTCTTTATCATAATATGTTTATAGGCTCAAGTAAAGAAAAGTAGTCTCATCATTCCCTTTGTTATGTGAAGTTTTACCATTAGTTTATTTTCTTGCAGAAAAAGACAAGACAATACAATTAAGGATTTGGAAAAAAAGCAGAGCGACTGTCGAGAGATTTTGAACAAACTTCAGCAGCAATATCAGCAGGCATTAGTAAAGGCTGCAGCCAAAGCATAGACTACTGCAGCGGCAGTTTCCCCTTCTAACAAGACAAATTCCTTTTTTTTTTGGTTTTACAATGACTCAACAGACGGCGAATGCATTGAAGAGTCCCCACTGTCACATGTCAAGTCCTGCAGTTGTATCCAACTATATGCCTTTATCAGTCATATTTGGGCTGTCTGTGACACCTCTACCTTTATCAGTCACACTTGGGTGACATGTGACAACTGCCTTCCAAATATGGTAGATATGCAGTGACTGTTTCCCTGCATAAAGAGAGACAGAGAACATAGATTATTTTAATACGCTATTTTACCAATGCACAATATTTTATCTTGTCCCAGCTCCCTGAGGAGGCAAAATGTAATAACTGCTCTGCCACTTTTTGTCTAATTTATTTAACAAATTTTTTAAACTTTGTCCTGTCGGTGAACTGGAACAAGAGAAAGTTTGCATTAGTAACGCAGCGTATTATGTGAATGCATGGATGTCATTGTTTCAGTTTCAGCCCTTTTTATTATATAGCATTTAGAATCAGTCTGTGAAGAGTGAAGAAGCTTCCCAGATTTCATTTGTACACCAGGCCAAATAGTTCATTTATCAATGAGTGGAAATACATCTCAGTTTCATATTGAAGTAGTTGCAACATAGCATGTGTATTGTTTTGACTTGAGAATTCAGTGTTCAGCTGTTAAACTAATTCCCCTATAGGCCTAATACACATTTCTGCTCTCACTATCTCTTTTCCGTCCCACTCTCAGTTTTCCCTCTCATTCTCTCTTTTTCCTCCCATTCTACTTTTTCCCTCTCATTCCTGCTGTTTTTTTATGACTTTTTTTCATATAGTTTTGGTTGTCTTTTGGTTTTGAGTAAATTTTTACCCATATTATTCTCCTGGTTTGCACTCATTTTTCAATTATTTAATTGGATTGCCAATATGTTTATTTATTTTATTTATTTTGCTTGGCCTTCACACAAAACAAAGTTAATACAAACAACAGCAAAACACATACAAGAAAAATGCAGGGACTCCACAACAGCATTAGTGTAACTCTTGACTTTTTTTCTTTTCACCTGAAAGAAGCCTGTATAGCAATGTCAACAGGATAGGAGGGGGACTTATGCACAGTGTCTGTCAGTTCCTCTTCACCTCCAAAAACAATTTCATCTCTTCAACAAACTTCAGATGTAGTACAAATTGATTACCAACATGCCAAATTATTCAGCGAATAGTTAAAAACTTACGATAGATTTCCGTGGTAATATATGTACTCTTATATACCATGCTTATCGTCATTGAATGGTCAAAATGTTCCGAATTCACGAGGTGTTGGCCAATCAGAATGTGAGAAGTTCATTCAGTGTTGTAAAGGCAGTGAGTGCCTGCTTCCGTACCACGTGCACACACACAGACTTCTGTTGCCGCGGATTAATTTCCTGCCAGTCCTTGAAATTCACTTTTTCTCAAGTATTGGAATGGGAACAAAACTTCCGAAATGAGTAAACATGTTACATAGTAAACAGGCTCATTTGTTCGAGATTTGGGGTGATGGAGGGGAGGGAAACAGGAAAAAGTGAGAACTGGATTATTTGTTAACGAATTTACGAGATTTAGAGATAACACCGATAGTTTTGGAGCCGTTATTCTCGTAAGCGTCCGGCAACGTATCATTTTGTAATAATTCCCAACTTCTAAGCTGAATTGCCGAACTGTCAGCTACGACGGTTACTGCAACATTTGTGTGCAACATTTGTATATAGGCATGAGGAACTGACAGAACTTGTTAACTTGGCCAACAGTAATCTGAACTGACAGACTTTGAGTATCCGTAGAACTTTGTGATGGGCGGCTTTAACGTTGACCCGGTAAACGAGTGGATATTGTACCCACCCGATATTGTATCCACCCGATATTGTACCCACCCGATATTGTATCCACCCGATATTGTACCCACCCGATATTGTATCCACTACACGCACTTTTGTTTTTAAATTAGAACCAGTAAGTTTGGGCTGAGCCTCATTGCTATTAATTTTTCCGACAATTTGAGCCTCAATTGTTCTTAAATTGTGTCGACACATAAATAAACATATAAATATCTTTGGGATTTAGAGACTTTTTTAAAACATCGCTCGCCCTGCATTCGTTGCCTTTAAAAAAAACACTACAGTAAGGTATTTTTATCCTAACATCTGCGCTTGTTTCTGGACAAGCTATGTATTTTACTGTGTTAAGAGCTTCGATAACTAGTGAACCCAAGCCTCAATTGTTCTTACGTTGTTCTTAATTTTTAGGCAAATTTAAGCTTCGTTGTTTATATAATATTGTTCTTATAAAAAAAGAAGCGTGTTTGCGCTCAAAACACTCGAACGGTTTCAACCGAGTGTTATAACAATGCCGCGTCCATGAACGATATCTAAAGAAAAGTTGTCTTTGTTTATAAACCACAAGATGTTGCGTTAGTACTAGCTTGAAGCGATTTGACACAATGGTTTGAGTGGCGGCAGCATGTATGCTGACTCGAACATGTTTAACTCTTTCAAATGGCAGAACATCACATATTCGTAAACAGCAGTTTAGCCGGGAAAGGTCCGAGGTCTGTTGCTAAATTGAGATTAGAAACAGCTAATTGTGCTATCTGTAAAGGTCTACAGTATCTAGTTCCTCTAAATATGAAAGACAAGGAAAATCCATTGGAATGATCAGTTCCTTTAAAATGTTAGTATTTCATGATCAGTTCGTGTTCCGCATTTTAGCGCTGAAGCCGCAGATGATTGCGTTCGGATATTGACTCTGAGGGCAAAGTAGGCGGGCATTACTTGTTGATCTATTCTAGCTATGACCAACCAATTCCACGCGGCAACTCTATTCACTAAGCTCTTTAAAGTGTTTGCTAGGAACTGATACCCCATTGGTGGGCGCTCATCTCATAGTTTACTTGCGTTTAGTTAAACAAAGGAGATACTTGGAATTAAGCGTGCACCGAGTGCGTGCCAAACTGAATATTTAAGAAATTTCTTTCATGGTATCAATGGGTGTAATTAGGATGGATTACCCAAATCCTAACTTATTATTATCAACACTGGAGCAATTACAGGTTTATAGAATAGAATAGAAATCTTTATTTATTGTCTCTATTAATTGTCACGGACGTAAGCTTGCAGCCATTGATTGTTGTAAAATAGAAAGGAAAGCAAGGAAAACCACTGAACGTTGGATAATTCGGAACAAATAGCAAGGCAGTAATATAGATGGGTAATGAAACATAATATCTATTGAATAATATCTGTTCAACATTCGGCAAGAGTTTGAACTAAACAATATAACCACACAGATTGGCTAACGCTGTGACACAAGTGGCTACTCGTG
The DNA here is from genome assembly GCA_024757865.1 of Epizoanthus scotinus. Taxonomy (NCBI): domain Eukaryota; kingdom Metazoa; phylum Cnidaria; class Anthozoa; order Zoantharia; family Epizoanthidae; genus Epizoanthus; species Epizoanthus scotinus. The sequence continues at coordinate 3,677 of JANUFV010158649.1, read as the reverse complement.
GCTTGTGACCTCAAAGCTGAGCTGGTTTGGAAAAGGGTGCATACACCGAGTGTTTACCAGCTGAAACGAATTTGACGCCCAGACGATTTATCAAAACCAAGTAATGATTAATCACTACTATTAGAAATGACAAATTGGTCTTTTGTGCTGTAAACAGCCTTCATCCTCGTGAACCCGGACACAGTCACGTGATGTGGCCACACACGAGGACACCAGACAGTCGAGAAAATCACATGTATATCTCTGATCAAAGTAAAATAATTTTTTTGTTATAGACTTTCTCCAATAATAAATTTCTTCATCATTGACGCCCAGTCCCAGTCAAGTTTAAACACCAGTTACTGTGCACCATTGTTATTATAATTGAGTGGTTGGTTGAGTCATTTGAAGATGATTAAAGTGTGAAAACTTGCTTCAAAAGGAAACAATTAGCTGACTAATGATTACTGGATAGTTTTCAAATAACACTCTTATTGTTACTCGGCTTTATATAATTGTTACACAGTTTGATCTGAGCACTTCGTCGAATAGTTCGTGCATGAAGGAGCTTGGAACTTGGCTTCTGTTTTATTAACGCGCTCTCACGCACAGTTTGTGTAACAATGGAATCAAGTCCCGGAAGATTCGTGGAAGCCAAGGCTCAAACCTCAATCTCCCAAATAGTAATTCCAGCATGCAACCCTAAATTCCAGAACAACACGTGCATAAAGTTAACAAACAAACGATTGGAGCAATCAGTTGGCCAAAGGATGGATAAAAAAACAGACCAGCCGAGTGCTGCTGCCTTACTGCCCTCCAACGATGCAAGCGGGATAACTAGATGCAGTTTGCAGGGCGTAAATGGAACCATGGACCAACTCACCTGCGTATATCAGTCCCGCTATGTCAACGTCAAGCTCCGTCGAGAAGCGCTTTGGAAAACATTCAACGAGACAGGAACAGAGATGATTCTAACTAAAAATGGAAGGTATGTGTGTGTTCATTTCATTGTCCATTGCACTCTCTAGCTTACAAGTAGTGCTCAAGTACTCTTTAGCAGTGAACGAGACGAGTTTTCTGGTTTGAAATATATGCAAGCTTCAGTTTGAGAGTTCGAACTATTTCGAGTTGTATCAAACGCTCTTAATTATTGGCCTTATCTTACTTTCCCTGGAAGTGAATTCCCCTGATTATTTGATAAGATAAAATAATTTCTCTGTAACTGCACCGTGTATTTCAGTCTTGCTTGCACAAATGATAAGCTCTGAGCAGTTTCGTGTTCAGCAGAGAAACCCGTTTCTGATGTTTTACGTTTTCTAACCCAACATTCCTGAGTACTAAAATGCATATGAGCAAGATAAAATGTTGGTTATGGAAATCAGATGAAGTTGTCCTTTTGTGTTGGGTCTGATAAACGTTATATTCATATGGGAATTTTCTAGATTTGATTATTGTTGATTGTTTTTGTACACGGACCTATGTCTAGTGTGATATCGGATAATATTGACTGCCGTGTTGTCGCGGTCTTTTTTGTTTTAACTTTGCGCACGGCGACAGTTGAGTGCATTTCTAATATTTCATAGTAATGGTTTATATTATTGTAGACAATGGATTGATTAACAATGCTCCATAACTCAGCGCAGGGTGTTTACCAACCATAGCTTTCAAAGAAATCATAAACTGCTTATTGCTCTCGTATCACAGTTACTCTAAGAACATTGGCAGATCTTTGCGTAAACGAAACAAGAGCAAATTCGTGCATAAAATAACGCTGCTCAGATTTGATTTTGTATTTTATTTCTTGTGACTTGTCGGATCAATTGTAAACTGGTACCAAAAGGAACAAATATTTTAATCTCGTCCCTGTCACATCTCTTTCTTCGCAATTCGAGGTAGCAACAGCCTATTCACATCAGTCCTTGGCTGCCGTTAATTGAACCTACTTGATCAAATAAAGTGTGTATGTATGTATGTATGTATGTATGTTCCATCAGGCGTCACGTCGTCAATAGTTGCATAATTATGAAATTGCAGCGTTGGATTTATAGAACTACAACAACAACAAAATTACTATTTATACCTTATTTTAAAATTACAACAATAATGGAATCATTTACAATGGAGAAATGAAATACTTAATAGAGACAAAGAAGCTAATTATGCTATTCGCGATAATATTTGGCTTTTTTATGGATATTTAAAGACAATTGTTAATACTTCTCCTCCCTTGGACTTCTCGCCCGCCGCCAACCATTCGCATTTTCTGTTGAACCGCCAGTGTGCATGATAGAAATAAATTGTCAAAACAGGATTACGGTGAAGCGTGCTCCCCAATCAATGCTACAATAATTAAAATTATACAAATTAGAATGTTGTTTAAAATATAAGACGCATACCTTGAAATATAAAATGAGAGTTGGCCGAAAAACAACATTATACGAGAAACATGATATTGAAAGAGACATTGTGATATTGAGAATAATGCATTTTATGTTCAAAATTATAGAAGAGACATTTACTACTTACAAACAATGTCGAATAGAGATTAATAAGTCACGATCGCAAGATTACGGTCTCGTCCACCGCATACTTTAATACGGAAAAAGTGTTTCTCAAAGTGAAGGTTTTCAAAACAAAATGGCAACCCTTTCGCCACCACAGGTTTTGAAAACGAGGTTTCGAAGTCGTACATGTGTTGTGTAACTATCCAAGCTACATCCAGCTATTTAAAAAATGTTGACATCTGCAAAGCGCAATGGTTTATAATTCGCAAAGCAGAAGTCTCATCGCTCATCTCTCAAGCATGTAAGTTTGGGTAATTACTGAAAGCTATTCTATCAAATCTGATCGGCAGTGTTTATATATGTCTTTGCTAGCTACTTCTGATTACTTTGGTGTTTGGTATTGCACGTTTCCCTATTACGTATTGCGCTTTGCGGATGTCAACCTTCAGGGAAATAGCTGTATGTTTGTTACCAGGTGTTGCATAACTGGCCAAGGTTCTCGTGGGCTCATTTGCCGAGATTTAATTTTGCAGGCGTATGTTTCCGATTCTTGACTTCACCTTGACGGGCCTGGATCCAGACCAGTATTACACATGCGCAGTAGAATTGGTGCGCTCGGATGCCTGTCGTTACAGGTATCACGTGATGAGAGGGTGGGGCAAAGCCGGTGTAAATCCTATCGAGGAGCATCAACGCAATTGCTATGAGCATCCCAACTCTGCCAGCCTGGGTCGCCTGTGGATGAGCAAAGGAGCGTGCTTCGATAAGCTGAGACTCACCAATCACATGCTGCCAGGATCTGAAAACGTACGTATGAATTGCAAACGTCACTCGTCATCCAGCGCATGTGTATTTGATATCATATGACTACATTGTACTTCATGCTCTTCATATTTATTATGCAGTGGGGGAGGGGGGGAAGAAATGCAAGGAGAAATTAAATCGAGACACCCCTTTGAGGAAATCATTTTGTTTTTAAGTCCCCCTCCCTTAATTTGTTCCGTATTAAGTAGTTCAATAGCTGACCCCTTTGTATTATTTTAGTTACTTAGATAGTTAGTTAGTTAGTTATTCAGTTAGCTAGTTAGTTAGTTATTCAGTTATTCAGTTAGCTAGCTAGTTAGTTAGTCAGTTAGTTAGTTAGCAGCTAGTTTCAATTGCATAAATTGCTTTGTATTTTAACTATCTGTAAAC
>JANUFV010158427.1:0-13545 GCA_024757865.1 Epizoanthus scotinus | reverse complement strand
GCTAGGAGGATACTTGGTTATTCAGTGAAATAGTCAGAGGGGCAGTCTACTGTCTTACCCGTCTTAGGTTCAACTGGCGACACATCGAAGGAACTGCTGTAAAGTCACCCCCCTGACATCTCCAACAGGATACTTAGTCATTTAGAGAAATAGTCAAGAAGCGGTATTTCATACAAAAATAGCTGATTTTATTAATAAGCAAGATATTTTTTACAACGATATCTCTCTACACACTTTACTATGGTTTGCCTGTCCAAACATCGAAAAAAGGTCAAGAACCGACAAATCCGCGATATGCGATGGATCGCCCATATGCGGATTTGCTGATTTCCCCGTGTGATACGACGTTAAAAAGCGTCGCTGTCGCATACCATAGTATGATCAAATGATTTACAATTGACCACTACCGATTTGGAGTAGAACAAACAAAATGTTCATCACATATCTGTTAAAACATTTCCTTCCACGAGTGTTGGGCAATTTCTCACGCAAAGTTTGGATTTACAAGCTGTCTCTCAAATGGAGCACATTATTACGTTCATTTCGATCAACAGCTGTTCCTTACGTCATGATACTCAGCACCGTTTACAGTTTAACAATTACCCCTAAAAAGTTCCTTTGTTCAATCAAAATCTATCCTTATCTGACACTAAGGACATCGTACTTCTTAGAAAAACCCTTCTAGATTAGCCAGTAATTAGCGGAAGCTATACAAGGATTAAATCAACTAAGGAAGGGCAGTTTCACGCCGCTATTCTGAATAAATATTTGATTTCTGAAAATTACATTTCACACTCAATATTGCCAAAGAATCTTGCAATGAAACAACCTACGTGAACGGAAAACCTTTGATTAACCAGGTTAGTCGATGTTCGATACATTTCAGGGCTATTTCAACAATTTGTTCTACGGGCCAACACACTAAATTCACTTCACAACACATTACTGTAAACTGTTTTAAATGGCTGCTAACACAGGCTAGCCGACCAAATAGTCTACTAGTAAACACAGGTTTATATTCAAGTCACTCATCCTGGTCATTATTTTTAGTATATAACTCGTTTTTGTTCATCCTCGGAGACCCAGGGGCAGATCGTTGGGCGGCCAAAAAGATGGGCGCTCTGTCCCTAGTGTTTCCCCTTGCCCGACGATCAGCCCCTTGGTTTCCGAGGATGGTTTTTGTTGAATTCAGAAGACATTACATACGCATGCGCTATGGCATGATACTGCCGCTTTAAACATAGCCGAGTAGTATGTAAGAGCAAATGTGAGACGTCAAATATTATATAAACGCATACGTAACAACGACTGCCCGTTAGGTCGTAAGAAGTATGCACATGACGATTACCTGTGGCCGTAATCGTAAGCGACATTGATTATTTGATCTCACTTCTTGTACGATGCGTATTTGAGGAGCTAATACTAACGATTGACAGCTCTCCGTGTACAAAGCCAGAAGAGTGAACTGAATACAGCGATCTGTTTCAATTGCCGACCGCTACGTTACACATCGCAAAGACTCTTTTAAGAGCCCATACATTTTGTTTCAAATTATCTCGCTTGCGATACAGTTTCTGTAAGTCGCAGAGACAACCAAGTCAAAACGTCTCTACAAGAGTAAAACTTCAGTATTACATACTCTTAATTATATACGTGTTATTCAAAATTATAATCCCTATTGGTTGAGTCGCTTTCGTTATGAGCTTGTCCGAAGAAGATGTGTGTTTTATCATCAATATACAACAATCGCGAAGCCACATCAAATCTAAAATGGCCGACCAGGCGTTCAGATAGGTCCTGGCCGTACGCGTATCACCAACAGTCACCGAGCTCTTGCCTTCAGCTGGGCGATATAACTGCACATCTTCAGCGTTGGTCCAAGCTTCATGTGTGTGAATTGCATGAGGGAATCGCGAGAGAGGAGCATTAACGCCTGGCCGTCGATTTCCTGTCCATAGAGAGAATATTCAACTAGTCAGTAAGAATATAGTGTAATAAGACAAATAGTTCTACTTCGATACTGGAACTATCACCAAATTAAGTTCAAAACCAGAAACTGATTGTCGGTGAGATAACCCAAAACGTACACAATAAAATAACTGCCTGATCCTTGGGGACCGACAGGTCTATTTTGGTTGCACATTTTGTGGAACATACCAACTTCCATTTTCTGGATATAGGAGGATTGTTACTCGTTTGGTGATACCACTCATTTTTTGATTTTGATGCTCGATACCAAAGTTTTATTGTCAAACCTCTCATTTCAGCTCCCAGATGTGTTTGGAATTAAAAAGGTTTGTTAATAAACATGACGTCAAACCTTCGAGAAAGCCGAGATACGAGGAGACATACCATAAAAGGCCTTGAAAAAACCCGGTACAAAGGTGCAGTTCTGTAACTGTGTGTGGTCAGCGGACAATAACGCAATTCTCACCTGTTCTACAAATATGTTAGCATAATTAGCACAGTCAGTGGCGCGGACGTAATGCACAACCTGGTCGACTGCCCACGTGGCTGGGTTGGCGGGAAGATCTAACGATTTGCCGTTCAGGATGCCGGGAAGTGATGTGTTGGTTCCAGCCTCCGACATCGGGGGTCTGCACATGCGCGTTTTTAGTGGTGACCTGGGACCTAGCGAAGGCTCGTAGTAAGGGGAAGGTGAACGGCGAGCAGGACCACGTGACGTAAAGGAATGGCCAGGATTGCTACCTAGAAAACCATATTGGAGTTCGTTGATATTCTAGAATATTGATTGTTTTATAATTTCATTTACTAAATATTTAGCGTTATTGTTCCTCAGCGCAGGGGCGTAGTTAGGATTTTTTTTCAGGTACACCAAGCATAAGCTGTAAGGAGAAAAGAGGGGGAGGGGTGGCTTAGAAATGTTTGCAAAATCCATTTGTTGCATTTTACTCGGGGCATGTTTCTCCAGATAAATCCTACCATTTGTTGTGGCATACTACAAAGAATAGTGGTCAACTCCTCGAGTACAGCTAGGTAAGAAACATTTATTGATATGTTGAACATTTTTTCAGATACGCCATAGCGTATTTGCGTCAAAGTAGCTACGCCCCTGCAGCCGAACATAGTTTAGTAGTACGCTATGGCACCATCGCTTAATCAGGATCATAACAAATATCTTACACTAGGCTGCTTGTTCTTGTTGTTTTGGGGGCCAAACAATAATATTTTCCTCCCCTATTCACCCTACTTCCTTCTGTCGCGCCGCCCAACGACAAAATATCTTTCACCTATACATCTCTCAAAAGTCGCCATCCAAATGAATACAAAGTTCTCACATCAAAACCAATTTACTACAAATATTGCTAGTCGTCTCCTATCTTACCTTTGTATACTGCAGTCTTGGGCGACAACCGTTTATCTCCCAAGACGTTGTGGCGTGGGGAGACTGGTGGCGACCTCATTGTTAGTGGGGGTGGGTTGATAGGAAGTGTTGCTACAAGTCTCGAACCAATCTCTTTAACAAGTGGTGCACCAGTATAAAGTGGTGATCCGCCAAAGATCGTAGAGGGAATCATCTTAGGAGAAATAATGTCCGCCATGATACCTGCTAATGTAAAGATATACAAAGGTAAGTTCATAATCGTAATTCTCAACTCTTGCAAAGTCTGGGTTCTAACCTCTCTTAACTCTTCTCCTTCTCTTTACTATCTTTCCTCGTCGTTTGTCTCCCTCCATGCCAGCATCCCAATCGGGATCATTGAAGTCCATCGTATCTGATAAATCATCTTCCACCTTAAGTTTGTTCGAGATAAGTCCTTTTGGAGGTCGACCCCGTTTTGGTCTTTCCCCAGTAATGATAGTCTTCAGTGGGCGTGGCACCGGCTTATACAACGGCTGCTGATCGGCAATCTTGGCACCAGGCTCCGCCGTTGATGACGTCATAGTTTCAGAAATTGGAAAAGACAAGGGTACTGCGTTATCTGGCATTGCAGCAGGTTCGTCGCTTGTGGAAGCCACATTCAAGGGTCCTTCGTCCTCTTTCTTTTTATACTTGGCTTTGATGTAGGTCAGTCTGCTCCGTCTTCGCCGTTTCTTCTTCAACCACCACATGTTTCGTTTTCTCTGCCCGCCTGTCTTTTCTTCGTCAACCGTGTCTCTTTCGTCGCCTTCTTCTTTCATGTCCTTGTCATCATGAATTTCATTTTCTTCCTTTTTCTTTCGTGAATCAGAGTCTCGCGGTATACTAGTATCCTGTTCAACTGCCTTGATGGGTCCAGCTGTAAAAGGCTGAGTGGGAGGCCTATGACCTGGCTGCACATGCGGCCCACTTCTTACATTAGACGCATTCGAGTGATGATACGTCGTTGGTGCGGATGCACGGATCGCCTGTGTCCCCATTGTGGTTGGGCCGACGCCGCTGTACTGTGACGGTTGAATAACACTTCTGGGCTTCATACCCTGCTGTGAGTGAATTAATACATCGTTGTAACTATTTATATGATATCACTGGTATTTTAATAAATCTATTTTATAATGTAAGTGATATAAACCGTTTAGTTCTAAGGGGGTTTACATTCACATAGGTATCGTTACAGGGATTTCGCTCAATTCAAATTTATTTCTAGCGATATACGAAATCTTCAATCATAGCGATGTAGCACGGAAGGTGATGTTAGTGGTGAAGTATTTTTAGATTTTTTTAAACATGATTCAGTGAGGAAAAGAAAGAAGTGATTTTGAACAAATTATATCCCTAATGAGTTTGAGTAAATAAAGATTAAGAATATGGGTTAATATTTGTTAGTAAAGACGTGCAGGAAAGCAAAAATGATTACTAATTACGTAATCAATAAGCCGAACTGGTTAAACAGGCAAATAAAGGGAAGATAATGTTGTCTTGAAAATATTGTACAAACATTCAGCGTACTGAAATTTGTCTGCACCGAGGCAAAACAAAACTAGTTCACTAGCACACTGATGACTAACCTGTGGATTTCCTTGTGGAGTAACATGTCCGGGTTGACCTCCGTGTGGTCCTCCTGTGGGCCTCTGAATGACCTTAGGACCTGGTGTTCCTGTGGATACCGATATCCCCTGTGGGGAGTTTAGTAGGGTCACCCCACCTGTATTCATAGGGTGGTTGGGTATGATAGGTCTGTGAGACACTGTGTGCACCTGCATGACTCTTGGCTCACTGCTCCCATATATTTGTCCGTTACTACTGTACGGCAATGTACTAGCAGATGTCAGTGGGGGAGGCGAACCTATAAGAGGAGCCAGGTTCTGTGGCGGGTGAGGGCCACGTGCTGTAGTTGTCGATACAACAGCAGTAACCGGAATGCTTGGGCGGGAGTGTTGAATGGGCGGGGTCACAGTTGTTGACGGGCAGGGAACTGGTGGTAGTGACGGCGACAGTGGAGGGCCTTGGGGTCTGACGTTAACCGGATGGAGGAGTCTTGTTTGTACAAGTGGGGGAGGAGGTGGTGTACCGCTTGATGTATGCCTAACCACGTGTGACGGCATTCCTGCCGGCCTGATAACGCCAACGCCTGACTGCACCGCCGACATCCCTGATGGGCTTTGTGGCGCGGGGGGTGTCTGTCCACTTCCTGAATACACGACAGTCGTTGTACTTCCGTTGGACTGGGTAACGACAGCAGTGTGTAACTGCCTCTGCGCATGCGCATGACTGTAGGGAGGTGGAGGTGCAACATGGGAGGCAGATGTGGGCCCATTAAAGGAGTACGCCATCGCACTTCTGCTTGAGACTCCAACTACCTGCTGCTGTCCAAGAGCTTGTCCGTTCTGCCTGGTAGCGGTCGCATGTGGAGTCACAAGTTTGCCTGTATCTGGCGAACGTCTAGTTATCGGGGAGTTGGTGCTCGTGCTAACGATGGTAACGTTAGGTGGGGCCCGTCCAAATGTTATCGTCGCTCCCGCACTGCCGGCGCTAGTAGCAAACCTTTGGCTTGAGACATTTGCGACAATGCCTCCAAGATTAAGCTTGTTAGCAGTGATACCATTGACAACTGCTTGTGGCTTTTGCACTTGCACTCCCTGAGAAAACATAAAAAACCCATTAGTTACTGATAGCAGCAGTGGGATTACTGATAATGTATAGAGCAAAGGCTTATTAAACTTGATTGCTTGTGTTACATCAGTTGCACTACAACTTAACAATATTTCCCATCAGAGTGATTTCGACTAACCGTGAAACAATCTTTGTTATTAAATCAGTCTAGTAGACTAAAATACACAAATGAAAACAAACAGTTTAGAGAGCAATAAGGCCTACTGCTCTATTTCACGAGTTATTAAGAACTTTATGCAACCAGGACGGCAATGTCAACGTCAACGACGACGACAGAAAACAAAAGGATTATAATTACAGCATACAATAAACTGCACGTGGTAATACATCAAGTTGCCCAGCTGTTCACCGTCGTCTTCAGAAAAGCAACGTGAACAACAACAACAACAATAACTCTTATTTACACTCAATATTCTTACAACAGAATAGAAGTAAATAAGTAGAGAAATTTACAAATTATCAAGTGAAGCCCACCTGTAATAACCATATAGGGCTAAACGAGACAGGTGGCCTTTAAGTCTGAGGTGTAATAATTATTGGTCAATAGAAAAGGCCAGTTCTGCGTTTTGTAGACAACCTCGAGGTGAAAATATCAATTGTCCCGTTATTAGTTGGCTTGAAAAACTAGGGTCCGGCTATAGTTCTTATAATTCGCACTCCTGTACACAAGCAGTAATAAAGCCAAAAGGATGATACATAATGGCAAAGAAAAAAACAACAACAGCATTTCAGCAGTCGTCGTCGTAGCCCCATCACTCTACAACGGCAGCCAAATAATTGACAACGGCTATTGATTAGACGGTCCTTTTCAAAGGCTAATCGATATTCTCATTTGCTATCACACGTCACACAATAAGTACAACCACTGCAAGATGAAAAATACGATTCACTGAGAAAAACTGACTCCTACTATGAACAAGTCTGTGGTATGCAATTAATTTATTTCCTAAATCATCTGTCAATTTAGAAATACTTCAACTATTTGATCAGACAGTGTACTGATGTATTCAACATCAATGTCATTTGGTAAGTTTTATAACGGTTTTGACATATCTTTGTAGTTTAAGCCATTCAAACCAACTAACACAACAAGATACAGTAAAGAGTTAAGTTTGAATAAATAAATGAATGAATGCATGCTTGCCTGACAAATGCCAAATTCAACAGATTTAGATTTTTTTCGTTTAACGTCTTCATTTGGTAAATTCCAAAATATTGTATACTCTCTCTTAAATGTACTTAGTAACTAGGAAACATTGGACAATGGCTATTTACATTTAACAATGTGTGAATTATGATTGTTTTCAGTTTTCAATATCAAACAAATAAAGAAAAATTGTACGATTGTAAAAGAAAAAGAGTCGGAGACAAAAATACGATATCATTTGCAGCGGATTCTAATAAAACGAATGTGTTAAAAGCCATTATCTTATATCCACCTCAAATTATGAAATAATGGTTCCTTCTACGGGTAAGATTTTAAAACTGTTTCATTTAATTCCTAAGCTAAAAAGTAGTACCTTTATACATTAATACTTAGTAAATTAATAATAACATTTTTTATCCATTGCAATTTTATGTTTGCATACATTTGAGTATTCCGGCTTGTGTATATAATTACGTTTGCGTGCATGAGTGAGTGAGTGAGTGAGTGTGTGAGTGAGTGTGTGTGTGTGTATGTGTGTGTGAGTGTGTGTGTGTGTGTCATTTGGAGCAATTACTAGTCACTAATGAGGTATAACACTATCGTGCCATTAATATAAATTAGTTTTTCCAGTTACTATAAGCCGAGCTGTACCCTCTCTCTAATATGTTTTCTTCTATCTAATGTAATGTAATGTAATGTAATGTAATGTAATGTAATGTAATGTAATGTAATGTAATGTAATGTAATGTAATGTAATCGAATCAAAGTGCAAATGATAACGGTAAACATAACAATAGTATGATTATTTTCTTTTTAGTATTTGAATATTGGTATTTCTCAGAAAATAAAGATAAAACTAACAAGAAAACGAATTTAAAATCAAATAGAAACACGCATCATATTTACATCAGTAAATATGTCTTCTTAGGAAGCCAGTTAGAACCAAAACACAGTCATGACAATACGATACATAATCATAGATTGCTTAGCAGTGCTTGTTCGCCACTGCAAAATTCCTTCTTTCTAAAAGAAAAGAAAATAGCATTTCCACACGTGAACGTTAGAGTAACAACAGCTTATTTTTACTTCTTATAACGAGAATGATCCCATGTATATTTTAATAACCTAATAATTCCGGCAGAATTTAATTCAACAGAATAATACTGCAAAATATTACTTCATTCCAAATGTTCCAACAGAAAATGACAACACTTCACTTCACTTCACTTCCGGTCGTGAACTACATATTGGAGATCAATTATTTTTGTTCTAAACAATGAAAATATTTCCGGGTGTTTTACAATAGTCTAATAACTAGCAGAATCTAATATTGCGGTTGAACCTTCAGCTTACAGAATAATACTTGCTAACCAATGCTTGTAACTCATCACAGATAACACTACAACGTTTATCCCGGCTACAGTATGTAGGGATGGAACATCCAACACCAGTTCCCACACAATACCAATATTATTGACAGTTACCTCTTCCATTTTGAATATGTTGTCTTTCACTAATGAGAATCCACTTGACGATACATCTCCGACTCCAGCAAACACATTTTAGCATCAAGCAAATGACTTTTGCCAACACTGAGCCGCTGGCACAATGATATACACAATGGAAAACTGAGACGATAATCTTGTCATTGTCAAGTTCCACTCGCTTTACCTGCCACAATTCTACCTCTTTCCTTGGTCTCTCTAAAGCTAATTTAGGTTCTTACTAAACTTAGTACCAAACGTTTAGTTTGACGCAGAGAGATACGGGGAAGTAAAGGAATTAAGCGCAGTCAACACGTGTCATAAGGACAACAGACGCATTAAGAGGCAAGACCTATTTATAAGGGTGTACCTGTTTTACTACTGTTTGTCCACCAGCAGGCACACGAACAGGTGCCGGGGCAGGAGCAGGAGCACGTGGGACTTGGCTGATCAGAGGGGCTGTCACAGTGCTAGCATCAATGGGCCGGGGAACAGAGGGGGCTGAAGGCAGTCGAATGGTTCCAGAAATTGGCCCTGGACCTGAGCGAACGATGCCAGGGCTAACTACAGCGATAGGCGCCTTTACTTTCTGCAAAACTATGCCGTTCTGTTGTGTTGTTAGACCAGTCTTGACAGGTTGCGCGGCGCTGGACATCACATTCGAAACCAAAGCGGCTGTTTGTTGCTGAATTCCATTTGTTGTCGTCTCAATAAACTGTCTCTTGATCATGATAGGATCTCCGGAGACTGTAAGCAGTTCTGATTTACGTTTTCTCCCTCGCTTTTTCTTTTCAAACCCAAGGTGTTTGACCTCGAAATATTCACGGGAGCGCTTTGCTTTCAACCCTTTTGGACCCAAGAGATTTCCTTGATCTGAAAAGATAAGAAGCAAATCTGAATGATTCATCACTTAGCCGCCTTCAACGACGAAAACAACAAAACCCGACAAACACGTAGAAACTCAAACCGGAATATGGAATGACCAACAAAACGTGTCACACAAACAATAGTGCAGTCAACAGTTTCTTTGCTTATGCATCTTTGTCACTCTATAATACATTACAATCAAATACAAATGGAATAATACAATATAACTTTGCTCGAGTCTTCGTTGATATTTTGCAATATTTACTAGGATGCTGCCATATATGGCAAGCGCCAAGTTATGTAATACACTTGGATGTTTTGTTCAGTTTTAGTATTTTTTTGCACAGTTCTAAGTATAAGTTACAACCAAAGACAGGAAACGTGAGGAATGTAAATTTCCATATATTGGTTACAGTTAGACATATCGATTAGTCTGGAACACGAATTTCATCAATAAATGGTAATTAAGGTGGCTGACTCAGCAGAGACCATTATCAGTACGCAAATATGTGAAACTTGCGGAAAAATTAATTTTTCTTAAGTAAATATTGATGAGTATGTATTACCATCTGATAAAAGTCTCCAAGTTTGATGGGCCTTTGCCCCCCAGTTTATTAATATTGATATTTCACACAAGGTCGCTTTTTTGACCGGAAGTTGTTCGGCCGACACACCGCCAAAAGTGATGACGAAAGAAATATTTTCAATAATAAATAATTTTATTAATGATCAATTTCTTGCTAAACACCGTTGTATATATATTGAAATCAAGTTTGGTGATTCAGAAACCAATTCTGTCTGCGCTAACGTTTACTTTGGCTCAAGACCATTCGTTCAATTCACTGGTATTAATATAGTAAATAATTGGAGAAGGATAAATGTTCCAGAACAAAGTTAAAAAATCTAAGTAAAGGTGTGTTCTAACCACAAACGTTTATCGGAAATGCTATTCGTAATTGTTTACAGCAAATCTGTCAAGAGAACTTTCCAAAATGTAGTATTATGTCTATGATAACCAAGAGTACAGTGTCCCGCTAAGTTCGTACGTGTAGTAGAATGTTCGCTCCATTTTACTAATTACACGGAACGTATTACTATTAGTATTACCACATATTACCAACTAATAACTTCTTTCATATCCTACTGCCGTGGTCTTTCTATCACTCGCTCTTGCTTTCGCATTCGTCGAGGATAACTTTCACAGCTAAAGCCACCAATAAAATATACCGATTAATCATCAGCGTGCGCACTGATTTTTCAGCGCTTTTTATTTCATTTTTTTGAATAAAGTAAATTTGCGCCGATTCCCGAAGTCTAAAATAGTTGTTGGGCAAACAGAAACATATAATTTCACAATGCCATTACTTAGGTTGTAATAAGTTGTATTTTGGTATGAAATGGTTAAAAATGTTATTATGCAAGACTCAGTAGATTCTTGAAAATAAACATACTTGGAACGGTGACATCAGTGTTTGTGCCTAATTTGATAGTTTCCATTTGAAATTTACTTCTAAATAATAATAAAAAACCTCCCTCCCTGATTGAATTTTTGAACGTTATTGATGATAAACCAGCATTTTATTAAAAATGGCCCAAAGACAGATTCTAGAAGGAAAACATGCACATACTGGCACTGCGAACGATATTGTCATTCTAAAACGGAAACTATTTTTCTTTCTTTTGTTTTCTTTTACTGCAATCGTTTTTCATCTGGTTATCACCAATTCTATTTCGCTAGTGCTTCGCCAAATACCTACTGTTAGATTCCGATTAGCCACTATGCGAATAAAATCTTGACTTGCAACTGAATCGATGCTTCTATTCTGAATGACGAAGCTTAATCACGTACAGTCAAAAGCGCATTGTCTTCGCCGACTGCAGTTGTATCACTTGAACACAAATTCTAAGCCGCAGGAGGAAGCCGTGTATAGGTACGGGATTTGACTTGGCTCTGATGATTTACTTGCTCAAATGTCCCACCCCTGGGAGTTTGGCATTGGATGATCAAATAAATCTTTCAGTCTCCCGGGCTAAACAGCCCCTACCCCGCGGTTTGCCACTGACAGAGTACCTATACCTTACCATCAGTCTTGCACTGGTCAGGACACGGCCTTCCAACAGGCTTCAAACTTAGAAAGAACTCGCAGCAGATCAGACGTCGACAGAAACGCTTTAGGTACCGCTCAAGTTTCGGTCGGGAGTCAACTCTAGAGATAGCCTGCAAACAACAGTAATGAAAACATGTGAATGACCCTATGCTCGTATGCATTGACAGTTCCTAACATAATACTAAATACATATATAGTGTACATATCAAGATGGTAATTACCAACTAACTGACCCACTGTCTACGTTAGATTGCAATGGGTAGCCCGGGTAAAACTCTAGAGCCTAGTTTTCGTACACTTTTAGATCTTGAAAAATTGCAAAGGCATTCAGTCTTCAGACTTCCTAAGAATTTCCGATACAAGTCAATGCTACACACAGCTGTGCATTGGCAACGCTATTCGTAAATTATCTATTGAACGTCTTCATCCAGGTTTTTTTGTTTCACCTTGAAAGATCATAACATATTTCAACACTGTATTTAAGAAATAGGAAAACAATGCCGTGTTTTCCATCAAGTTATGGTAACACGAGTGCAAGTTATAATAGGTAGCACGAGCCGAAGGCGAGTGTTTCCACAGCTATTGCGCGTTCTCACGAGCTTGCACGAGTGTTACCACAACTAAATGGAAAACACAAGAAAGGTTTTATATTTATTTTGTTAAATATACGCAGCCATGTTTTCCACCAAATATTATGGTTTTCAACCAATCAGCGCGCGCGTTATATCAGTTTATCTTATAAGCCGCAATAGTTTCTTTTCAACCATCAGGGGACCATGGTATACTCAAGAAGCCTGTAGTGATCAGTAACTTGTACATTTGGCCTGGGATCATCTCAACGAATGACGCGGTGGCCTAAAGCTAAGCGATATCAGCAGTAATGTTTAAGGAGCTCTTTTACGGTCTTGTAATAAATGAACTACCAATTTATGATTTCTTGAATAATATTTTACTTTTAATAACTAAAACGAACAACATTTTTAAACAGCAAACTAGCTTTGACTAAGCAGGTTCGTCGAGTTTTAATGCATTTTAGGGCTACTTCAATTTTTTGGTCGACATGCCTTCTGTTGATTTATTATAAAACAGTTATTCGATTTGGCGGTGTTTTTTATGAGCAGTTAGTCCACTCGGCGAAGCACATCGTGGATTAACAGCTCATAGAAAATACCGCCTCATCGAATAATTACTTTTAATTGTTCTTAGCATCTAACCTGATATTATCGCATTTTGGAGAGATTACGTGCGCATGAGCTATAACACTGACACTTTGTTACTCGCGTACGCGTGCTGACCTTTTTTAGTATCTTGCCCTTGTGCTTGACGATGACTCGCACTCCACAGCCCTCCTGCATCAGGTCAATCACCTTCTCTGGGTCACGTGCAGCTTTGGCTACCATTTCCAAACCGGTCCGTATCACACTGCTGACTTTCCCGGGAGGGGTGGCGTCTGGTAACTGCCCAACTTTATCTGGATCTAACAATGGCCCAATGCAGCAGCTTTTATTGAAAAAGATCTGGTTTTTGTTGTGGTAAAACCTCTCGGAACCTGTATGGACGTATGTTATCACTGTAAGTATAGTTTTGTAATTACAAATGTATTAGTTACATATCCACGCGTTTTGCACTGGAAGGCATCCGGTACCTTTCAGAAACATTTCTTCTCGTTTGTTCTTGTTCTTCTTCTCCCCTTTTTTCACCTCTACTATCAATCGCTTTTTCCTTCGAGTTTGGTCCCAGTCTCCCAATCACCAACCAGAGCTCAATTCTCCGAAGTGGAGGTGAGTAGTGAGAAATTATTCTCTGAAGTGGAGGTGAGTAGTGAGAAATTATTCTCTGAAGTGGAGGTGAGTAGCGTAGGATATTCACCGAGCCGCGAATGCG
>JANUFV010158316.1:0-13546 GCA_024757865.1 Epizoanthus scotinus | reverse complement strand
GACGTGACCGATATCGATATGTGACGCTTCCCTTTCTTGAGGGGAAGAATATAATATAAACTTTCAACAATATACTTACTATTATTGTTTGCTTCTAATTGAAATCTAAGGCCCCGCCCATACATATCTGGACATATTTAAAAACGGAGATTTTTTTCTCTGTTTTCAATACAAATTCGCGTCCACACATAGCGTATTCGAATTTATATCGTTTTCGGATAAACCTCCGTTTTTGTCCGTCCACACGAAAACCATAAACCTGCGTTTTCAAAAAAATCCATTCTGGAGAGCGTTTGCGAAAACCTCCGTTCTCGGTGCAGTCGAAAACGCCGTTAACGTGTGGACGGAAGGCTAAAACAGAGAAAAAAATCTCCGTTTTCAAAAATATCCGGATACGTGTTGACGGGGACTAATATGATCCATTTTATAGGAGTATACGATGTGAAATATTCATTATATACAAACATTCTGTACTGCATGTCTGAATGCGTAGTATATATGTTCACACTTCTCTCTGTCAAAATCTTTTGCTTGAAATACTGTACAACATTTTTGATCTATAAACTCAAGATTTATTGCGAAAGGTGAAATGCTACTGAAAGGTAACTAAATACAATCAAAATGCAAACACAAGGAATGCTGATGCTAAAATATGTTTGAATTCACTTTGGTGTAAGTACGGCTTTCAAGGCAGTCGAAGCTAATGCAATCTACTTTCACTCAGCTATTTCTTTGGTTAAAATAGCTCAATTAATAAAATTCGATGAAAGTGATATACAAAGCAGAATAAAATATATGATTTTGAGCTGATGCGCATGTGTGATTACACGGATGAGAAGGGGTTGCGAATCCTAATACCTAATTTTTGTACATTGTGTTCAGAAATCAAAGTTGACACAACTACAAAACGCTATGGTTTGGGAATTGAGTTGATCTTTAGTAATCTATATTATTGCGTCATCACTGTAATCCAAGATGTTAAATACCAACTAAAACAGTTTATTCTATACTATTGAAATATGAAAACTAGCCTGGACAATACAATGAAAATATATCGATATACATTTAACTCCCAGCATGTTTGTCAACATATATCTTCTCCTTACAGTGTCAATATAAAATCAGTTGATTGGTTGTGAGAATAAAAGGGTTGATAATCCACTCTTAATTACTTAAGATGAAATGCAAAATTCTTCTAACCTATTTATAAGAAATGTATTGAGATAGGTAATGAGAATTTACAAACACATCATTTGGCACTATTGGGAGTGAAAAGATTAAGTTCGAGCTATTTTGAGTTATCAGCGTATTTTGACACCACTAATCAAGAAAGTTTCTAGAGAAAGGTTAGGGTTAGGGTTAGGGTTAGGGTTAGGGTTAAGGTTAGCGTTACAGTTGTTTACAATACCACTATTCAAGTTCTTATATTCTTATATTGTTTGATTCCAGCTGTCCACGCCAAGTTTTCGTTTCTAAATCCGCATAAATGGCATATGCAAGTTATACGTGGTGGGAGCTTTGATATGAACTGCACCACGAATGACCCGAATGCAATAACATCATTGTGGAAAAGCAGATTTGGACCGCCGTTAGAACAGCAGAGTCTTAAGCCCGATAAGTTGATAGAAACTGGAAATGTGTTCACATTGCTTCATGTTGATAGGAATGACCAGGGCGCGTTCCAGTGCAAAGCTACCAACCAGGCGGGAAAGGTTATTTGGTGGCCAGCTGCTAAGTTGGGAGTCACTCTATTCGTCGAAACTAGTAAGTTTATTCCTCTGGTTCTCTAGGGAAACAAATGTACAGACCTATACACCCACGGTCACAGGACCGGGGCGGAAAAACAGTTTCTGGCTTCTTGTAATAGGGAAATTGATCGATAAGCTAAGGTCTTTGTTTACAAGCTGTCTTTGATGCAGAAAACAAAAAATCAAATACAAAAAAATATTCGTTATTACGAAAGGAAGACATAAAGTCCTGTACCTAGAGAGAGGTAATATTTTGATCATCAGAAAAACGAACATTTTCGTCAATATCTCCGAGAGGCTTAGCAATATTTCCAGAAGGCTTTGCCACGAATTTTGCATAACTAAAACAGAAAGTAAAGCAGTTTTGGCGTACCAAATACAGACACACTGTTAATTGCCTTTCTGTTCACTGCATGCACAGGGGAGCCAACATATACTCGCAATCCAAAAGGAATACAATACAGACAAGTTGGAGAGAGCGTGGAATTGACACTTTCAGCCACTCCCAAAATATTAGCTCCAAGAATAAGTTGGAGAAACGTCTTCGAAAAAGCCACAGGAGAAAGACTCCATAAGCCAATCACAGCGCAGCATACTATTAGAGTGGACTCGAGGGATGCCACATCTTCAACATTAACTCTGACTAACTTGCAAGCTGCTGACAGCGGCCATTATGAAGCTTTGGGGACATATAAAGGGAAAGTGTATGCTGAGATATTTCACGTAGTAGTATTTGGTAAGGAATCTTGTACTATGTAAAATGTTCAAAAATATTTTATTGTTGTTATTGTTATTATTATTATTAAAAAATATACATATATTATTATTATTGTTATTATTATTATTATTATTATGAAATAATGTTGTCTGTATAAATGAAAAATGCAAAAGTTGAGTAAGTATTATTTTCATTATATTTTGATTCACATTCAAATTACCCTTTAAAGAATCGCGGATGCCCACAGACATAGAAACATCCATTTTAGGTGTTGTCATAGCTGTTATTAAGCGGATTCAACGTTAATAGACTGAAATTGAAGAACTGTCAACGCCTATAGCAACAAACAATTTACAACCTGTTCCTGTACACTATTAAAGGAGTTTTATCTTTACAAAACTGCTAGCTTCACCTAACCAAGGAATGTTCCAGCACTGAGTAATGTCTTTAGTCATGGTATTCGCCGTGTTATGTCCCCTTGGGATGTTGCGGAGTTAAACTGTAGATGAAGATGTTACATGGCCGCCATATTAGGGAACTTAAGCAACCAGGATTGTAACGACGACGACGACGGCAGAGAACAAAGAGATTAATTACAATAAACTGCACGTGGGAATGTACCAAAGTGACCAGCTGTTCACCATCGTCCTCCAAAAATAGAACGTGAAAAGCACAAATTGTGCGTATTGTAGACAACGTGACGTGGAAATATCCTAATAGTAGTTTGGCTTCAAACCTAGGATTTCTACTTCTTATAATTCGTCCTTCTTCACACAAGGAACAATCAAAACGAATGGATAATACACAAAGGAAAAGAGAAATCGAGAAAGTAGAATTTCTGCAGCCGTCCGGGCGTAGCCGTCGCCGTCCTGGTTGCTTAAGCTCCCTATTGCTATTTTAACACGTATAGCCTCGACTAGTTTTGGTGCCTAAATATCCAAGATGGCGACCTGTAACAAAAGCGATATCGTTCCAAAAGTATAGACACCAAAACGAGGCTATACGTGTAAAGAGCAAGATGGCGGCCGTGTTAGCACTCGAAACAAAATGATTCTATTTATCTCTTACCAATGTTGTCTTATATTTAACAGCTCCATCAAAGCCCAGGATCCAACATATTAGTCCTGATATCGTCTCAAATGAGTCTGAAAGAAAACAATTGCATTGTAATGCGATGGGTTATCCTACAGCAGACATTGTATGGTATAAGGATGGACACAGGGTTTCAGTATGCAATGTGGACGTCGAACAGTGTCCGATAACATCGCCGTATGAAAATGATGTGTCAAGATCGTCAAATTGGACCGTATCGGTGTTGACTATAAGAAAAGTCAAGTATAAAGATGCAGGAATGTACTTATGCAGGGCTACCAACGTGCATGGGGAGAAGGATGCCACTACTAAACTAATTATTCAGTGTAAGTGAAAGTTTCGCTGCTCTGCAAATAATAGACTGGCAATTTCTAAAAACACTATATATTTTCTACATCAGCGGCTAAAATAATGGGTGGTCACGTAGCTGCTAGAACAGAGGACGCTATTGGATAACGAGACAATAGCAACAACAATTACACACCTTTACATAAAACCTAACCTTCTAAAAACAAAGGAGCTTCTTTCATACTGTAAACAATAAGAAACAACAGCTGCTAGAACAGAGGACGCTATTGAACCACGAGACAATAGCAACAACAATTACACACACACCTTTACATAAACCCTAACCTTCTGTAGATAAAGGAGCTTCTTTAATACTGTAAACAATAAGAAACAACAGCTGCTAGAACAAAGGACGCCATTGAACCACGAGACAATAGCAACAACAATTACACACACCTTTACATAAACCCTGATCTTCTGTAAACAAAGGAGCTTCTTTAATACTGTAAACAATAACAAACAACAGCTGCTAGAACAGAGGACGCTATTGAACCACGAGACAATAGCAACAACAATTACACACACACACCTTTACATAAACCTTGACCTTCTGTAAGCAAAGGAGCTTCTTTCATACTGTAAACAATAAAGGACAACAAAGCTACGTGATTACTGGAAAGACTAGCGTTAAACATGAACTATTGTTAAGTATTACCTTGTTATCTTTTGCAAAACAGTGAAAACATAAAAATAAGTTGCATATACCAGCATACTAGTCTTTGAACAATTCAATATTTCCTATAAACTTTTCTTCTTCCTTAATATTTAGCGACGCCCATCATGTCGGCTACAAGCAAGATCGTAGTGATAAACAAAAAGATCGGAGTCCAAGCCCAGGTAGAATGCAAAGTGCTCAGGAGCTACCCTCTACCAACGATCAACTGGTTTTTCCAGAAATGGCCATGCCTTGATAATGGTCGTGACGAAAGCTGTAAGCCACAGGCAGACCAGTGGCGCAGACTCCCCAGCAAAATAAGATACGATCCTCCACTGAATCAGCCTTCGTTAGTTAGTAGAATGATACTGCCACCCGAAGAACCACTTAACATGGCGGCTTTCTACAAGTGCGAAGCGAAGAATAAACTAGGAAATGCTTCGACCATATTTGAGTTCCATCGCTTCCGTAAGTAGTCATACTACATAAGTATATACATCCTTAAATGTATCTTTTATAGTTCTGTCTTGACCAATGGAAATTAGAATCAGTTAGAATGCTCTTCTATATTTGTGTTAAAATATTGATAACTTCCGCTCCACAATAATTGTTGTGTGTGGAACAGTTATAAAGTTACTTGTGCAAGGAGGTTGCGGCGAAAGAACAAGAAAGAAGATCAACTAAATCAGCAACACAAAACCTCACTAAGTATTAAACCCAGGACTTTCTGATTAGCAGTTGGCATGGAGACTTTACCGATTAAGCTGATATCAAAGATATATTCAGTCTACATTTTTATACTTAACGGACGAACTGCCATAACAACTATCCAACTGCCATAAAAAACTATCCAACTGCCATGAAGACTATCCAAATGCCACGAAGACTATCCAACTGTTATGAAGACTATCCAACTGTTATGAAGACTATCCAATTGTCATGAAGACTATCCAAATGCCATGAAAAACTATCCAGCTACCATGAAGACTATCCAACTTTCATGAAAACTCTCCAATGTTTCACAATAGTAGAAAAATAGAACTGTTCATAACACTCGGATTATGATATTTTGCAAGTCTTAGTTTGTAATGTGTAAACTTATATTGTTATTACTTGTACAGTATTTGTGAAAAGCAAGGTTATATAAATAGTTAAAGTTCTTGAGGTTATAAGCAGATTTTCTAAGTGTTATGGTTTATTCCTCAAGTAATATAGATTTACGTTCACAACCTACAGAATCTACCAAAACGGATCTTCTTGGTATTGATCAAGATCAAACCCAAGTCTTCAATGCTGGTGACACCATGACGCTTCAGTGTTTCCTGAGGTTGGGCATTGTCTCCCCCAAGAGTGTTCGTTGGCACAGAGATGGAGTGCAATTCGATTTCGCAAACGACTCAAGGTCGTCGTTCAACTGGTTCAAGAGGAACGCTTCAAAAGCACTAGGGGAAACAGATCAAGCAGAGATCATCTTCACAATCACAAACTTGACAGAAGCAGATTCGGGATCGTATTCATGCAAAATGGCTGATAAACGAAATAAAACGGTAGCAGTGACTGTAAACGGTAAACATTCTGTCCATTTTGTCACATTCAAAATGTTAAAATATTTCAATGGTTCTTACATAAGAGAAAGACATGTACACAATACTAACCAAACCAATTCATTGGAGAAAAAATAGGTTTTATCAATAGAGGCAAGATTGTTTGCAGAATTTGATGTTACTTGTTTTGCTTTGACAGCTTTAACAAGGAAAAATTCATTTTTACAAAAACCCCAGTAAAACTAACTTAACAACTGTTTCTCAATATTCTAATAGCCATCAAGCCTCCCAAGTTGTCCTGGCAAGCGAAGGACATGGCCAAAATAACAGTGTTTGAGAAAAGTGCCAAGTCGGTAATACTGCGATGTAAGTTGCAAGAAGGAAATCCACAGCCGACGTTTTCGTGGTTCATGAATAATGAAACTCTTGATCCTAATGAAGGCCAGCTATCAAGTCCCAACTGCGAACATGCAAAAGATGGATTCTATTTCTTCACTAAAGGCAGCAAACAAGATTTGGTATTGTGCGGAGCGCCACTCAAGTACGAGAAATTATCTGGTCGTTACACGTGTCGAGCTGAGAATAGAATGGGAGTGGATGAAATACATGCTGATTTGAACATCTTAGGTAACGATAAATGCCGCGTTTATTATTGGTTGTGTGTGTCGTAGCTCTATATCAGAGGGTTTTACTTCCTTTCAGTTCATAATCTTAGTGGTTGTTCTTTACAAAATTAGGAGCATCCTGCTTGAGAACAACATACTGCATGACCTAATACGGACATTAATCATAATATATACCTAATAAGGACTAGATATGTCTAGTGAGGTAAAAATGACTGTTTTCATATGGCTGAATTGGCATATAATGGTCATATTACTCTTGTACAAGTACTCTTCCTAGTACAATTTAAGTTAATAATCAAATTCACGATTTAACTGACTAATTAGGATTTACATTGTTTCTGCTAAGATCAATAGTAATGATGATGCATAACAGAACATTAATCTACGCAGCTGCTGCGGAAATTAAGAAACCAAAGGAAACGAGTACTCGCTTGATTGTGTCTCTGGATGAACCCTGGCAACAAAACTGCCGAGCTAGAGGTAATCCCCTTCCAGTAATTGAATGGTGGAGAATCCGGGATACAAACTCTGTGCTGATGACTAATGGATCGGGAGATAATGACGTTCGTTTAGTGATTCAATCTGTTAGTGAGGAACAGTTGGGCAACTACTCGTGTGTTGCACGAAACTGGCACAGTGTGGATCGACACTTTGTCCAACTCACACCAGGTGAGTTAGTTTTTAATATTACATTTTTCTAAATTGAAAAGTGTTATGAAATGTTGTCTCTAACGTAACATTTGAATTAAGTAAACATGTTAAGACGGAACCTTACTGTCTAAAGACCCATTTATACACAAGATGCTTCCCGTGCATTAATGATTGTCTTGGGATCAAATAAATAATGGATGAAAAATGATGTTTTGCCACATCAACTTTCAGTCAAAGTTCTGTTTCAAAATATAAGTTGCAATGTTATTTAGTTTTTTGTTAATCATACAAACAAGAGCATAAAACCTCATGTAGACTGGGACAATAGAGACGCACTGTAATGTCGATACAATGTAACCAATAACAAACGCCCGCAAAGCATCTTGGTTTCAAGTGAGCCTTTAATGCTAAAAATCATTGTTGCAGCTACGAGCAACGCTATCTTTGAAATCAAACTTGATAAAAGTATTTCTATTATTGTAAGATGTAGTACAACTTGCTGCGTTTGGAAAAGAAGAGAAGAGCAACCCAATTGTTGGTCCATTGGCTGGAGGTCTGAGTGCTCTATTCGTTGTTATTATCGCTCTCTTTGTTTGGCAAAGACTCAAGAGCAAGCAAAGCAAATATTCCCCAGGGTTGCAAGAACGCCATTACCAGGTAAGCAATTTAGGGACGTGTAAATCTACTCAAAATCCCAACTTGTCATTTTTACTCATTTCAAAATGTTTTGTTCTACGGATCTGAACCTTGACGGAGAACGAAACCTATTCTAAAGAAATTTCAAGTATTTATCAACAAATGTCTGAGAAGAACCTTAAGAATTTAGTTGGGAGAAAATATATTCCGTATTGGGCGGAGTTGCGAAGCGACGATACTGTACACATGGAATTATAATAGTAATCAGAATCAAGTCTAAAACAAGTTTGACATCTGATACTGAACTTCAAACTGGTAATTTATTACTGAGTCTCTCAATAATTCTTACTCCTACTGTACTCAAATCACGCATCAGTCGTTATAACACAGTAACCATTCCATGTTTTTCTTCAGTTTGATCCAGACCGTTCTATTTGGGACCAAGTCAATGACATGCCCTATGATCCGGACTGGGAATTCAGAGAGGATCGTCTCGTTTTGGGCAATGTTATAGGCTCTGGTGCGTTTGGCCAGGTTGTGAAGGCAGAAGCGATGGGAATCCTGTCTATTAGTGCACGGGAGAAAACAAGCGAAGCTTTCAAACGGCGCTCAAAGATACGTCGTTCGGTCAGAGCTAGAAAAATGGAACAAAACCCTGGCAGCTGGAAGTTTGCTAAAACTACTGTAGCTGTGAAAATGTTGAAAGGTAAAGGCGGTTAGGTTTTTTCAAACACTTTCCACTTGTGTGATAAGTTGAACTTAAGTTGAAGTTAAGTGTGAGAGAGAGGTAAAGGAGGCGCTGTACATCGCAGCCTATAGACCCACGCTCAACAGGGTCGGCGGAGAGGATAAATTACCGCCCGTCTGAAACAATCATCAGAACCAGATTTAAACGTCCCAGCCTCAGGCCAGCGCAGCCACGTTAGAACCGCTCACATTTCTACTCATTGTGAACAAGGTTACAGATGTAGCCGAAAGCTAAATTATTTTCTTACATTACATTCGGGAAAAGTTCAACTTATGAAACAAATCACATACAACCGGATCAGATGAATCTTCACTCACCTATTCGACAATCACATCAATATTATCTAACTTTGACGCTTTTCTACCGTTAACAAATGATATTTTGATTGTATAATACATATACAGGCACGTTACACGTCTTGTATTCATACAACTTTGTTCAATTTCCAAACAACGGCTAAAACAGTTTCTCGAAACACAAACTATTGTAAAGTATTTCTAACCCTTTCATTGTCTAAATGTAGACCAACGGGTCAGACACATGCTAGAAGATATTTTCTACCTTCTGTTGGTCTATTGTGTAAACTCAACCAATCAGAATCGTGCAAGTCATTGATTTACGTACTCTGGTTTGCCTAGAAGAAGGTTAGGCTTAGGCTTAAGGTAGGTTAGTGTTAGGTTCTACCATAAATCCCTACACAATAGATTAGCAGAAGGTAGAGAAGATCTTCCAGCATGGATCTGACCCGTTGTTCTAAATTTAGACAATATGGGTTAGACCCGAGTTAGACATATTTTGACCTAGATTAGAAACAAACAATTGTGTGAGGTTCAGCAAAATCAATTACTTTCGTTGCTACAGCGGATGCTGGTGAAAGTGAATACAGAGACCTCGCCTCAGAAATCAAGATTATGATTCACATCGGTGAACACCCGAACATCATCAATATCCTCGGTGCTTGCACTCGAAGCAAACGATTGATGTTGATCATGGAATATGCTCCGCATGGAAGCATGGTGCATTTTCTCCGTGAAAAGCGAGCTATCTATCAACCTACCTGGTCAAAAACAATCAACGATCCAGAACAAGAATACACTCTCGTTGATGCGGTAATGGCGGCATATCAGATAGCCAGGGGCATGGAGTTCCTTGCGTCTAAGAAGGTAAGATTGCTTTCAGGACGTTGTCATATATTGATCAATAATTTGTTTTCATTAACCTGAATTTCAAATTGTGACCGAGATATTTATAAATACTGTGTGATTGGGAATATTAAATGCTGGCTGGAAATAATTTGAAGGTGCTATCATTATCAAAGTATTGAGATAAACTAATCTCATGAAGCAGCCAATGCATTCAAAGTGGTAAAAAATGATAAAGTACCAATTTGATTTAAAAAAGAAGAAACTTGAGAACAAATAATGAGAAGAAGAAGGAGAAAAGAAGAAAAAGAAGAAGATGAAAAAAAAGAAGAAGAAGAATGAATGAATGAATGAATGAATGAATGAATGAATGAATGAATGGATGAATGAATGAATGAATAATCAGCTAAGGAAGATCCTCTAAACATAATACAATTATAATTATATCATATTTTAATATTATGTTATTATTTTGAAAAACGTATTTTCGTATTCTACACTAACAGTCTTGTATTATATTTAGTGCATACATCGCGACTTGGCAGCTCGTAATGTGCTCATTGGGGAAGGATATGTGATGAAGATAGCAGACTTTGGTCTTGCGAGGGACATTTATAAGAATGATGAGTATGTCAAAACAACAACCGGTTTGTTGCCCGTCAAGTGGATGGCGCTAGAGTCGTTGTTTGACCGGACATACACAGAGAAAAGTGATGTGTAAGTAAGAGTTTAACATTAACCCTTGAACGAAGCCAGCCATTTTTCATAACATACCGTGAAATGCTGGGCGGAATCAAACCTAAACACATCATATTCCTTTGCAGTTGGTCGTTTGGTATTGTTCTTTAAAAAATCTTCATTCTGGAAGGGAGTCTTACCCAGGTTTGCCCGTTCAACGATAACATTCACGATAAAAGCTAAACCCGCCATATTCCTTTCCAGTTTGTCGTTTGGTATCGTTCTGTGGGAACTCTTCACTCTGGGAGGGAGTCTTTACCCAGATTTTTCTGTTCAACAACGACATCCACAATAAAAACTAAACACACCATATTCCTTTGCAGTTGGTCGTTTGGTATCGTTTTGTGGGAACTCTTCACTCTGGGAGGGAGTCCTTACCCAGATTTGTCTGTACAACAACAACATTCACGATAAAAACTAAACACACCATCTTCCTTTGCAGTTGGTCGTTTGGTATCGTTCTGTGGGAACTCTTTACTTTGGGAGGGAGTCCGTATCCAGGTTTGCCCGTCGAAAATCTGCTGGATTTCCTGAGTGAAAACAAGAGGATGGCTCAGCCCCACAACTGTCCAATTGAAGTCTACAATATTATGAGAGACTGCTGGGTCAAGGTACCTCAATCAAGACCAACCTTTGCGATGCTTGCTGATCAGATTGGAAATTTCTTAGAACAAAATGTCAAAAAGGTCAGTTATATAGAGATTAATTATGTTAAATTTGGTAAGCCAGCTAAAAAGTCAAATCAAATCCTCATTACCGTTGTAATAACTGTTAGTCATTAACCATTTATATTCCTGGTTCTCAGGTATCAAAGTTTAAAACTTGATAATTTGTTATGAGCAATAAGGAACAGTAACAGTTTATACATCTCCTAAGATATACAATAAATAAGTGGTTACTACGGTTTTTGTTTTAATCTTTCGCTCGTTGTCCCCTTTTCCTCTTTCTTTTGCTCCCATCTCACACTCTCTCTCTCTCTCTTTCTCTCTCTCTCTCTCTCTCTCTCTCTCTCTCTCTCTCTCTCTCTCTCTCTCTCTCTCTCTCTCTCTCTCTCTCTCTTTGTCCCCTTTCTTTCACTTTCTTTTGCTTCTCTTTTTACTTCTTCTTTCTCTATCTTTCGTTTTGGCTGTCTGTCTCTTTGCCCCTCTTCTGCTTCCTTTCAGTCCCTCGTTTTCTTTCTCAGAACAACACCCACACACATGTATACAAATATCTTAAACCTTGTTTGCTCTCTCTATCAAGGACAACCCATATATTTCAATGGAACTCCAACACGCTGCGACAGGAAACCAGTACTATATGTGTCCCGTTGATGCCAAGAGGCTGTCTGCCCGCAGGTCGTCAAAAGATGATCTGGAATCTACAGCAGTTGTAAACTTCGAACCGATGGAAAATCACACAACCCCAAAACGAAGCGACAGGTACGGCAAATTAATGACTGTAATACTACGTTCAAGAACGGATAATGGAGCATAACAACACACTAACAAACTGATAAATGCAATTACACAGAGGATATTACATGGCAGCACGATTTTTTATCTTAGAGTGTTGAGAATGTTTTTAACATGAGAAGACAAATGTTCTGTTTATTATTTACTAAGTCTTATGACTAATGTAACATTTCGGAAAATCTTTGAAAACATTTTCGGATATTGTCGGTAAATATTTGGAAACGATCCGAAGTTGGATGTCTGGTGCCGCCTTAGGATTGAAACGTGGCTGTGGCTATTAAATGACTAGAGAGTGCTATAAAGAAAATTGTTATTTTTTATTTTTATTTCACTCGTAAATCCTGATAATTTATGGCTTAGTGAATGAAAAAAGAATTTATTTTAATTGACGGATAAATGTTGAATGAAAACAAACATTATAAACCTTCATATTTTTACTTTTCAGTTACAACTCTCCCCTCCCAGTCGTACCTAATAACTATAATCTGGATGGAGAGGCCTCCCAAGACGAGATTGTCGTGGAGTGTCCACAGGGCGCCCCTAACGTGCCTTCTGCGTATAAGAAAACCCTACAACAGAACGAGTGCGCATTCAGGAAGCAAGATGAGTTGATTAGTGAGGATGAACAGAACGTGGATGAAGCCGCCGCGTGGGGTGGTAATGGTAACAGACCCAGCAGTATGAGTTATGTTGATGAAGGGATAGGACTGGGCGACAAGGCAACTGAGAGGAACAAACTCCTTTCTACTCCAGTCGATAGGAATCAAGAAGCGCTGGTGATGGAAAATTCCCGAAAAAATAATGAACATGAACTGAAACGACTACTTTCGGATTCTGAATCTACAGACTGGCATAGAAAAAGCCTTGAATCAGTGGTTTGAGGACTTCATCTTTAGTTATTGTAATTAGGTTGTAAGGCGGTTTTTGAAAGTAGTTGTTCGGATATAAAGATATTCCGAGCGTTATCAACTTGAGTTTCGATTATTTCATAGGGCCAGCTCAACGGCTATACTGAACAAATATTTGATTTCTGAAAAAATCATTTTACCTTTCATATGGCATTTTATCTAATAATATTACAATGAAACAACTTTCTTAAACGGAAAACTTTTGATCAACTAAGTTTGTTGATGTTCTCTGCATTCGAGGTCTAAATTCACTTCACAACACATTACTATAATCTGCCATCCGACATTATGGTGTACAACACCATAGTCACTTAAACTAGTTTGTCGGTTTAGTAGATATTACGTACGCATGCGCTATGCCACGATATTGTCGCTTTAATGTGCTACACATCATGGTAAAGTCAATGTGACTCTAATATACTCTAATACACGAGTGCAAGCAACAATAATATCAATAAAGCATTAGTATCGCGATTCACTTAATGTTTTGCTCGGCGAGAGAGACGGCAATATAAAGTGGTATTGCCGTGTCGCGAAC
>JANUFV010158315.1:520-21658 GCA_024757865.1 Epizoanthus scotinus | reverse complement strand
ACGAAAAATATAATTTTTTGAAAAATATTTTTCCACACCCCCCCCCCCCCCCCCAACACACGTACACACACACACACACACACACACACACACTTCCCTCATATATATCAAACGGTCCGCCCTAAGTAAGGAATACTTGTAATTATGGCTAAAGACAGGTGTGTTGAATTTCTGTTTATAACCTCACTTCGACAAAGTTTATCATATAAATTTTCCAAATCCATTGTAAATATACGTTTTTTAAAGTTTTAGTTCAGATACATCAACCGCGTACAAAGAAAATATTATGCAGTCTTTGGACAATTACTTGTACAAAATAGATATTCAAGATAGTAATAGATCGGTTCTCGTTCGATTCGAATTTAGATCAGTTGTTACGAGTGATGCATTACTTAACAGTGCCTTGTTAGTAGATTTTTGGTCTTCTTCAAACTTGGCAAAGTTACACAGTTTATATTTTATCAGCATTGTAGTGAAAAGTTTAGTTGTATTATTATTTATTTTAAAACTACCACATTTTTAAAATCCGGATTTCAATTCCATAACAACCAGTCTCTCGTCAACTTCTTATCCCTTCTAAAGAATTTTAAAATACCTTTCAGGGCTTATGGTACCTAATTATATCTGATCTATCATTCAACAGATATTGTCTATGAAAGAAACAACGCAAAACTATAGTTTTGAGCTGATCTCGGAACAAAGCGTCCATTACGAAATGATCTCTAAGGACAGTCAAAGGTTTTACCGCGACA
Source organism: Epizoanthus scotinus (assembly GCA_024757865.1). Lineage (NCBI taxonomy): Eukaryota > Metazoa > Cnidaria > Anthozoa > Zoantharia > Epizoanthidae > Epizoanthus > Epizoanthus scotinus. Next base: position 20,906 of record JANUFV010158315.1, on the reverse strand, counting down.
TTGTACAATAAAAAACAAATATTTCTTTCAGTAGGCAAATAGTTGGAAAGGGAAGTGGTATAAACTCAAACTCTACCTCAGTTCAATTTTCGATGATTTTTGCTGATATAAATACGTGAATATTCGTTTCTGTTTTGTACGTGTCGGTTTCTCAGTTGTCATTAGAATAATGGAATATAATTTTTTATCGATTGTGTTTTATCATGGTACCGGTTTCATTGATGTGAGTGAAAGAATAAAAGCAATAAATACCAAAGAAAATTAGCCAACTTATCAGTGCGTTTGGGGACATTAAATTGTTATATACATGCATTAAAATTATAAAAAGATGATTTAAAATTATTTTGGTCAGTTATATTACTGTTGTAGAATCGAAACAACAACCTCGACCTTAAATTACTCTCAAATACTTGGACAAAACATTGAGTCAGTAGTGAATCAAAAGACACCGAAAATGATAGCAGTTTCAATTTAAATTATTCTGAAATATCTCGAATGAATGGCGTTTAGTCTATTTGTGGCAGTTATTGTTATTTCAGGACAATATTTGCAAAGGTAATTCTCCTTTAGAAGAAGGTAAGGTTAGGAAAACTGTTTTTAAAATTTTATTTCACGTTTCTCATCCCAATTACTACTTTCCGTGCCAAAAACGTTGCCTGTCTAACAATATTTGCATAATCGATTTTGAAAGTGTAATAGACACGAACTTGTGGAGACCATACTGTACGCTCGCCAGAATAGGTCAATACGATCTTAGTTTTATCTGAAGAACAGTTGCAGTTCTATAAATACTCAACGACAAAATTACAGAACAAACTTCAAACTAAGAATTAGGATTTAAGCAATGGATATTTTGTACAAACGAACACTGCCATTTCTCACCAACACTTAGTTTTTAAAACTTCTATTAACAGCCAAGGACAAAATATCTGTCTTATGTACGTACTAAACGAAAAATTGGAGAGTAAACTCTTGTTTTGTATCGTCAACGTTTGATACGCTTCGCAACCCGGTATTCTCCAAGGTATGTGGAATATTCCATTCGCTATAATTATTCGACATTTCAGAATTACAAAGAATATGAAGTCGGCTTACACTTTCGCTAATTCCGTTTATTTTCCATTCAATCATCTTATTAATTATGCATTTTCAGTCGCAATGTGAACATTTGAAATATCTACATATCAATAAAACCTACAAGGGCACATCTTGGCACATTTTCTAACTTCGGTTCAAATCATAACGCGAGAGAACAACTTCAAGAAAACTGAATTCAGAGTAAGTAAGCGTTTTTATTCTATAATATACCAGAGGATTGTGTACGATGGATCTTGTATAATTATGGTTGAATTCAATACTGAGAGAAAATCGCCCTATATCTCGGGTTCATGACCACAAGCAAGTCGGCGGTAGATTGGTTCGGACCTCAACGCTTGAGTTTTTTTAAATATACAACCAACTTTTTAAAACATTTTTCTTGATTGTCATTATATTACGATGCTTTTCACAAAGAAGCCCGCCAACCCGGCAAACTAACAGATGGTGGAAGAGCACTCGGGTTTTTGTTTATTATATTTCCCGTTTCTGTTCCAACCATCATCCCATGCACAATACAAAAGGAGAAGGGCGGTAAGTTCTTAGAGTTCTGAAGTGCGGCGGATTCTTAAGTTTTTTAATAGGCCCAGCTAATTTGGGATGTTATGCAATCACTGACTGCGATACCACTGTGACACATGGAAACTCCACTGCGTGGCCGGTTATTTATAACCCAATCAACTGATTTCACCAGTCACTCGGAAGTTTGTGTACCAAGCAGAAATCCCGTGGGGATATACCAGATTTCTACTAGTCCCACTGTCCCAGACTTAGTCCTACCGCAGCAGCGGAAAGCTTTGGTTTCGTTTAATGATAATTTTTTATCAGAGCTGAGATCGCCGTTTTTTGAGGAGACTGCCACAACAAGTGCGGTTTAAGGTCAAGAGGATTGCGCCAAATAGTTTATTCGCCTGTTCTTAAAAGGTAACAAACAGGTTTGGAACTTGAAAAAAATACGCAGTAACGTACACACGTGGGCGTATATCACATGCGTCCGTAGAGGTAACCACGCATGTACTTGCACAATGGTAACTCCGAGGAATCCTACGTTATACATGTACCAAAACGAACACCGACACACAGACAAACAGACACACACACACACACACACACACACACACACACACACACACACATACACACTCCTAGGCACTTCGACGCGCGCCCGCAAGCACACATGGAATAGGAAATAGAGGATGCTGGAAAGCAGTCCATATAGAGCCAGTACATGCAGTTTCCTTATGATCAGCCAGATGATATGAGAATCCGCGGCTGTGTTCTTGTGAGACAGAGGGACGGGATTTGGGGATCGATGAGCCACATCGCAAATTATATAAATAATTAATGTAATCTACTTATTTTTCCACAGGCCATGTACGGTGCAAATTCGGTTCCGTACCGCGTCGCCATTGCTTCAGGAATCGTCCTGAACTGGTAGGTTATCGATCGTATTAATCTATACTTTCCCTAAATTACAAAGGAATAGTTCTAGAACAAGCAAAATACCGCGACAAGATCTATAAGCTTTTACCAGCGCATAGCAAAGTACGGTCAAGCAAAAGGAAGCCCAAAGCGATTTAACACCCTCGTTTTTGTTTTAGCTGATATATCAGATATATACCCAGAAGGGTTATCCTCAGATCTATGATTTGCGGCCAATTTTTATGATTATCACGGAACATTTTAGAAAGGTATCTGCCTTTAAACGGAATTTTGTGGCCCGTGAGACTAACCCGAGATGTATTTCTAACTCAGTTAGGTCTTTAAAGTTACTGTTATTATGGGATGCCCAATTAAATCTATAATGCACGATTACAACCTCTCCTTTTATCAAAACTGTAAACGTAACTCGAAAATATCTAGTCTCGGAAAGAATCGTATCGATTCTGATCGGTTACGAAGGTTGCTACGCTTCTGAACGAACGAGAATGGGTTTTAAACACTGTCACTCTCACAGTAGTAAAGTATAATATTAGTAGAGCCACTTATATTTTTATAATTAGTATAAATAGCAGTTTGACATATAGAGATAATATTTAGATATTTTGAAGTTTATGTAATAATTGCTACTGTGCGTGTTGGCAAAATGTGTTTCGAGTTCCCTTTAAACTAGTGGCTCCGCGCAGTCGAAGTATTGTGACATCTCGAAGTGTTAAGTTCCGTAATAATCAGATATTGCTTGAGAGATGTGTGGCATACAGTGCCGACAGACCAGACGTTGGACGTTGGGAAATCCGCCAGTTGACTTCGGACGTAACCAGCTATTTTTGGCAGTCTGTTTTGTGGATCGAGAACAAACCGCGGAAGTTGCTTATTTTTACCAAACAACATGTCAAGTGCGTTTCCGTCAAGTACCCTCTTGACTCTTCCAGAGTTAATAGATGACTCTTCTAACGACTCACTATGTTTTGACTGGACCTCGGGACTGCAAGGAACCTGCAAACCTGACGAAAATATATGGGTTTGAGCTTAAGTCTAAGTGATTGCCCGAGAAGTCGATTAATTTGATCGATCAATGATCCGCTATTGTGTTAACTAAAATATAACCATAGATAAATCAATAAAATATGGAAAGGCCAGATCAGACCTCATTCGGATCGCCGGACCCCGAGTTCAAGCATGAAAGCTTCCTAGCGCTCCCTAACCCTCCTATGATAGCTCGACCACTGTCTAGACCATTGTAGTCTTTTAGTACATCACTAATGACTACATGTAATGGCGGTTTTGCACCGTTTTTGTTGAACCAAGAACGCTAATCATTGTTATATCCGTTAAAAAGTCGCGAATGGAAATCACAACAGTATTTATAAGTTGAATCTTATTTTAACCATTAACAAAACGTTCGAATTTTGGTGAATACTAATTTGTTCATATATATTGCCGGTGATAACGCACGGCACCGACCAGTCGACCAGCTTTGTGATTACCTTCCCCAGCCGTACGCTTTTACGGCAATTTTTTGATACAACGATTGAAAAAAACCAGTTTCAATAACTACCATTAGCTTTAGCAAGAACGTTATAACTTATTTCAAATTAGTGAACTAAATTTGTGTTACATTATTTTGGTTTGGTGTCGGAGTTTTGTTGCATGCATAATTGTTTACAAACCTGCGAATGGTAAAGTCTGATAACAAGTAAAAAAATGTCGTTTCCGCATATCGCGCATATAACGATTTTAAAATATTGATGTTTTAAAAACATGAAAGATGTATTCCTGCCATGTTTCACACGGAAGCAACAGATCTCGGATTCATTTTGCTCTCAGGTTTGGTTAATGTCGTTTCTTTAATGTTGTGGATCTTTTGAAAGCAGAGACATCCATCCACTGAGCTAACAACAGCCTGTACTGCCCGCAGGCTTCAAATGGTCGACGATCTTTTTCAATTTGTTTCCGGTTCTTGAGAGGCCACTTCCGGTTTGTTATGAATTGCGGTTTCGAAAAGGTCAGAAATACCTCTCAAAAATTCAAGTACACGTAATGATTTCTTCCAGTTTTAATTACACGGGCTGAGAATGACAGTGGAAAGAATGGTGCGACTGCCAGAAAAGAGTTTTAGTGAATAACCTAACACGGTATAAGAATGGTACTTTTACATTGCAAATTGGCGCATTGAAAGCGGTAGTTTAAAACGGAGTCGGTAAAGGTGTGAACAGTGCAAAAGCTAATTGTGAATTTATAACCCAAGAATAACCAATCGATTGCAATTCATTTTTCATTTTTTAGCAGAATTCACATGTGGTTTTCCTGTAACTTTTATAAAGAATATTTTTCCTAACGAGCTAAGACGGAAACGCAAGAATCGATCGATACGCGATCGAAGGGCGGCATTTGATGTGTGAGGGAGCTGCTTTGGATAACACATCCTTAATCGTTTTTACTTATTGCAAATGTATTTTCCGAACGCATTTTTTACAATTGTAAGGATGCCTTAAGAAACACGTGAAATTTTCCAGGAAACTAAAAACACGACATCCGATTTGAGATCCTACAATTGACAAACATTTGAAACAACATAAATAAGTCGATGTTTCACCAAACAAGTGTGCATTTGACAGCTTGAAAAAAGAAGACTGTCGACTGGGTCATTACACCACCGCAGACACAGATACTTTGTCGATTCATTATTTCGATCCGCTTGTCTTTTGTTAGGTTGTGCTGGACTTCATGGCTGGTTCGGTCAGGTACCAGCAAGAGCCAACTTCGGGGTTCTTTGACTGAGGTAAATATTATCATTTGCTCCTGTCTTGTCTTTGGAAGTTCTCAACATGAAGTAGAAATCAACAACCACCGTCTTGCCTGGGAGACGCGAGGCGAGGAAACATAACTTTTTCTCATCAAAGCTCACCGGCCTACATAAAAGGCACCGCATCTACTGAAAAGTCGTGACGCTGAAATATTAACGCGCGGCTCGCTGTGACTCAAAACCACCTAATCTAGATAAGTGACAATCATTAGTAAACGCTTTAGTTTCACAATTCAAGCAACCCAGAAGCGGTGTTTGGGTAACTCTTGCTGAATAATCATGTTTTTGCTCCTAAATGACTGTTGTAAACATGCCCCAACGAGACAAAAAGAGCGCGCGGAGAGAATAATTACCAAAGCCGAAAGAGCATGAAATTTTATGGCTCTTTAAACTCAATTTCAACTAAGCCACAAGCCAAAGGGACCGACACCGTGCGCTTTGCATCTCTCAAAGAGACCAGGAATATTACAGCGTAATATAGCCAATAAGTTGTTAAGTGAATCGCACACGGCGCACACTTCATCAAATAAAAAAATTTCATTAACAGATAGTTTGAATAATAATGACCAGGTACGGAACAGAGTTTGGCGCAGTCGAGTGGTACACGGTTTGGGTGAGCCAGCCGAGGTATAATGAGAACAAGAAAGCAGTCTGAAAACGCATCAATTTGCCAGTAATGCTCTTCCATGGAATCATTTCAAAGCTATGAACCGAATGCTGATTAGAATATTACAAACAAATTTCCCCGCCAACTAAACAATAATCACACAAGACTGTCAAATTTGATTGACATAGATACCCTTTGGCGCTCGCCGCTCTTTGCTTCCAAATTCATAATGAGACTGACTGAATTCATTTTGTGGTGTAGACACTTCTCCACATAAAACCCACGTTTTGCAATAATCAAACTGACTAGTGTTGCGCTGGTTGCTTAGAATAAAGATGCAGAAAGCTCAGAGTCTAGCTATATATATAAAAGAGCTCTTTTTTACGGTGCTTTCTGGCTCTATCACAAGCATAACTGTCGCAGAACGCCTCAACAGCTGCACTTAATTAAATGCCCGTCAACATGTGTGATTTTGGCAATGAGCACGTGCTATAGAGTGTAACATTGCGCCCTCGCGTGTGATTGGCGCGGCTTGGGGACTCGTTGTGACGTCTGCTCTCTGGGGATTGATCGGCCCAACGCCGCCTCTCATAGCGGCTTCGTTTGAAGTGGGGAAAGGAACTACCGCACTTCAAAACACTTGCAAGACAAATGCAGAGCGTCTTTAGAAGTTTTCTGCCGCTAGAAGCCATTTCGAAGTACTAGTGAACAAAATTAACTAAACGTCTTGTGCTGTGTGGGGATCGAAGGTTAATGGCAACTCCAAGTCGAAGGACATTTTGAGAAGTCTATCGAAGCGTCGCAATTGATATATGTATTTGAATATTTGCTTTGAGGCAACGAGTCGGCTTGTTTTTGATCTTTATACGAGGCATTTCTACTGTGAAGATCGGACAAGACAACTGCCTTGCATCTCGTAACTTGCTTCTCCCTGGATGCATTCGAATGTTTTCGGTGAATCTCGGCGATGGAAAATGAGCAAAGGGATTCCATTGACCCCCATACACTTCGTACAGCTCTAATTCGTCAACAACAGAAATCTACACGTGAAATTGACTCGCTAGCAAGCGAGTTTCCAGTGAACATGAGACCTGCCCCCGCTGGATCGGAAGATTCAGCAGAGAGTCATCCTGCCAAGGGAATGCCGACGGTTTCTAGCAAATCCGAAGCTACATTTGGTCCTTGTTTGACACCGCGCCGAGTTATGAATAAGCAATCGTTAAATTCTCATGGATTTGCGCACAGTTCGGACGAAGATAAGTTGGCCCCGCTTGGCTTCGAACCTGAAGGGATTGAGACTTGTACACCGCCAATCGAACGCTGGTCGTCGAATTTGTTGGATATGTTGAACGATGCTAAGGGTTTCAAATTATTTTATGACTATCTTAAAGCTAAAAACTGTCAAATTATTTTGGACTTTTGGTGTAGCTGCGAGGATTTTAAGCGAATGGCGCCCACTTCGCCTATGCACCGTGCCACTGCCAAAGCGATTTTCCAGAAGTTTTTCCAGTCTAAGTCTTATCCATTGTTAGAGATCAGAGACGCTACTAAGAGTAAAATTGCTCAGCAAGTAAAAGATTCTGTCGTCGACTGCCATCTCTTCGAAGAAGCCCTCTCCTTGGCGCTAGCTAACTTGAAAAACAATCATTACCCGGCATTTTTGGATTTCGCCCAGGCGGGCTTCAATTCAACAAAGGGAGCCTATGGTCTTTGTGCTGGAAAATTTCATGGAAGTTATTTGCCTCCATTGCTAGAGGAGAAAGAACTTGGGTTAGGGGATATTGAGGAAGATAATTTTGAATTCGAACAACAACCGAAAGGTGTAAGGCCCTCTGCAACCAGCGGGAAGAGGTCTGCATGTGAAGGTGATCTGGAGCGCGGCCGGTGAGTAGCGAATATTGAGATTACACAACAAATCTCTTCAGCTATAACTACTATTTGGAATTCAAATCTCGAGAAATGCCCTTGACATAGCTGACAAGTCCACTGTATAGTTATCACCTACAATTTACTTTTGGTGTTTTTGAATTGCGATTTGTAATTCCAAAGCAACGTTATTTCAATTTATCAGTTTTGTTTTGCATCGTTAATGTAGCTGATGTCAAGACAGTGGATTGACCAGTAAGGGCGATTTGAATAGGTCATAGATATTTGAGAAGTTTACAACTAGCTGTCAGAATCAGTAACCGCTTATTTAGAGCGAAAAATATTGCTGCACTTATTGATCATATGCTGAGGAGACCAATTCATACTCAAAGTTTGTCAACTTGTTTCAAAAACATTTGGAATGTAAATTAGCGGTGCTGCGAACGTTACTGTCCGACTTAATTGACCTCGTTTTTAATTTTCGGGGTATGTCGATTTTTGATTATCGGAAGTGTTGCTAGATGATTAACTTGTATAAAAGTTTAGAGCAAAGTCGACGTGGGAGTTGATGGAACGCGGAGTGCTGTTCCGAAACTCTGGTACTCTAAACCATTGCTCTAGTTGTTTGACCCCAGATAAAATTAGAAGTCCTCAAGAGATGATTGTCATGTTTGACTGAAGTCTAGTTGTGTTCGCCAGTAGAGCTGTACGATAGTTTAGTGGAGACCTGAATAAGATAATAATCTCTCGCTGCAAAAATCGAGCAGTTTTTTGTATGAAATATGTAGACAAGGTTAAACGAAATACCGTCTTTTTTCAGTCTTATTTTTGTTGTACTAAAGGCACCGTGTTGTCGGAATTTATATGGCACTTGACGCTGTCGGCTATATGTGTGATGGCATTATAGTGATGTGGGATTATAGTCACACTTGGTTTGGGCTTTAAAGCCAGAGATATCGGGCTTTTGAAACTTTTCTAGTGGATGGGTTGTAAACAAGTTGTATTTAGTGTTGTGCTTATACAGAGAGTCATGACACTTAAAATATGAGAGGGTGTGAATGTCCCGCTAAGTCGTTTCGGTTTTGAGACACTTGATGAGTCAGTATCGAATTAATTGAAACAATTTGGCTTAATAGTTTTTAGTTTGTTTGGTATCCCTCGGACCAACTTCGGATAGTACGTGAATTTGTTCCAAAGGACACTTTAGTGGCTTTCCCATTAGTGAATGTTTCTGTAGGTAAAGGAACTCGAGATCTGATAGGTTTGTTCTTTTGCATGAAATGTCAAGCGAAATGGAAGTTTTGATCCTATATCAACAAATAGTTCAATTCACAGAAGTCGAAGAATTGTCATTGCCCTTGTGATGCAAATCTGCTGATATTTGTCAAGCCTTCCTCTGTTCAAAGGTAAAATATTGTTCTAATTACCTGTATGCAAACCGATGGCAGTGCATTGCAATCATATTAGCTTGAGGAAGAGAAAAGCTTCTAAGATGACACATGATGAGCTAAAAGGAGCAATTTCATTGGTCAGTTTCACAAAATTAACACCATTCCAAGTACTCTGTTGATGAAGTCAATGCATTGGGTGACATGATAAGTCTGGATTCAAAGGTGACCAAACTTTCCCAGCTATCTCATTCGCCCATTGGTGTCTCATGCTGATAGAAACTCTCCCCCCTGGTGTTTGAATTTCATCTGAGTAACTTGTCCTGTTGATTACATTTCCAAATACATTTCCAGTTATTTTGATATACACCTTATATAGTTTTAATAAATCTGGTGCACAATGTTCCTGTACAAAACTAAATGGCTTCCAAAAGCACAATATGATCATGTCACATTTGTAACCATTGTAGAAACATCTCTCAGGTGTACTTGATCACCGCCTATTCTGTACTATGCTTGTGATTAGTTTAGAAGTAGGTATTTCTGATTTTGAATTGTGCCGAATTGCAACAGCATAGTTTGCATAGGTGCTTTCTGATACAAATAATCACAAACAATGTTCATAAAGTGGCTTGTTTCAGTGAGTCATACAATAATTATTGTATTTGTAATGGTTTCTTGACACTTTTAAATAACTTATTTCCACTGGATATAAAGATATTTTGTCTGTAGAGTTTGATAAATTTTAAAATCATAATGCCTTTGTGTCTGTCTTTCTATTAAAATACTTTAACCAACAAATATTATTTATTTGGCAATTAATTTGCTCAGGTCTACTTGATCACCTAGTGTTATGTGCCAAGTTGCAACAGTATAATTTACAGAAGTGCTTTCCCTATCAGGGTTAAAAAAAGCAGGGCAGAGGTACAGTTGTACACATTTTCACAAACAATCTTGATTTTAAAATTTAAAAACTGATCCTGTTGAATTTTCAATTTTTTTACAACAAAAGGTAGCTCGTTTCAGAAAGCCATACAATAATAGTATTTTAAAATTGTATCATTTCTTGATACTTAACCACTCAATTCCACAAGATACAAAGATATTTTGTCTGTAGAGTTTGATAAATTTTAAAATTAAAAAGCCTTTGTTTCTGTCTTACTTTTAAAATACTTTAACGAACAAATATTTTTTATTTAGCAATTTGCTTTTATGCATTAAATGCATATCTAGAAAAGCAGTTTAGTGATTTTTATAAATAGCACCATTAGAAATTACATAACCTTACTTTTACAAACCTGCAAATTCTTGTAACTATAAAGTTGACATGCCACATTTACATTTGTAAATATAGATATTTTTTTAAAAGCAATTGCGAATTGAATTTGTTATTGATTTGTATCTTTATTATGGTAAACTTAAACTATATGAACTGGTTCTTTATAAGCTGATATTGGTAATCAGTGATTTTCAAATTCATTTACTTTGAACATTGTTATAATTGATTTCCCATGTGTTAACATCAAATGCCTTTCTTGTTATCAACTGAAGCATTGTTTTTGTATTCTAGAATCAATTAGGAAAGAAAGTTTTTATTTTGCTTGGCTGTTTTAAAAGCTTTCTATGTTGTTTTAATATACAGCAGTATTGACACTATCTCTTATCAAAAGGAAATGATACATAATAAGATTTTTCCAATAACTTTTTTTTTTCTAAAAGTGAGTAGATTTGCCCTGAGGAACTTGATACAAATAGAAACACAGTTGGAGTAATTTTAGCAACATTTCAGTATCCAGCCTTGTCTAAAGGTGAGATCAAGTGATTCTTGCTCTAATTTAACTACTAATGTTCATGCACTCTCACAAACTCTTATGCTCTCTTATCATTTTGAATGTATGTTCAAGTTTTTAATGGGAGTAAATATGGGTTTTTGTTTGTTTGTGTTGCAATTCTTGCAGATTGTCATCGACTTCATTCTTGTTTGACCACAGAGATGAGAGTTACCCAACTTTGTTCTGACTATCATACAACTTCCATTCTCATTTGGTCGGGCCTTCAAAGAAATTATCTATTATATATCTTGCTTGGAAGGGTTTTCCAGTGAGATCTACTTGACCTACAACATTCTGGACAAATGACCCTAGCTAGCCTAAATGCTAACATGAGTTATCTGGAGTGTTCCAGGATTACCATATGTACAGCTTGTTATGCTATAACAATTTCCTAGTTTGGAATTCATTCCTGCCCCCTTCTATTTAGTTATTCATATACCACTTGAACCACAAATTTGTGACTAGGGATTTCAAAATAAGCGGCAAGATTAAATTGTTTATTTTGAGCTTTTAAGTACCCATAGTTTGCTTAATTTCTGGCATTCAAAATACCTAAAATATTAATTTAGAGACTTGGAATTTCAATTTTTTTCTGGGGTGGGCATTTCCCAGGCCTACCTAGAAGATCCAGAGCTCCAATCCTTCTTTAAATAGTTCTAAAATTCCTAGTGACGATATTTTAGGGCATTAAATTTGTCTCGTTTAATCGTAGTCCAAGGTCGAAAAATTCCAGATTTTCTGAAAATTGCTATAATGCTGTTCTAGAGTAGCAACTGCAAGTCAGACAAAACTCAAGGTGTGCCGAGACTGTTTCTTTTTCATGTAGTTTTACCACAAAAGTGGCTTTCAATATTCAAGCATCTTGGTTCTAGTAGTAATAATAATAATAATATCATATTTGTAATTATAAAAATACTTAGTGCATACTTGCATGTTTTACTTATGAAATATGTGGTTTATTTTTCCAGGAATATGCTGCACCTTCCGGTCAAGGAAATGCATTCGCCCTATTACTATCCCTCAGCTCCCCAACAGTCGGCGAGAGGATCTGAGAATCAGAGTGTGTCGAGTGGAGCACTGACAGAAGATTCGTTATCAATGACAACCGAGTAAGTGAAATCACTTTTCTAGATTTACTTCTAAATAATATTATGTGCACAGAATGACACACAAAATTGTAGACAGAGTTTAATTTATATTGATATACATAGGAAATTGTTCGCAGTTTGTAATAATATAACTGTACAATATTATTATGTGTATCGACGACATGCTGATGCAGTTTGTGTTTATGAGTAGCTAATCCAATATATTGACTAATTACTGTGTTTTGACTGTTTAATAATACTAATTATAATCATTTATGTGCTTGGAATGCGCATTGAATAATCTCGTTGTGCTTTTAGTTACAATCATAATTTACATGTTTTACAAAATGTATACAAAAATGTTATTGTGTCGTAACATGAAGACCAACATTACGTTTAGTTTCAAAGCAACAGACTGATTTACAAGTGTGTTTACCAAATACCAAATAAAAATTGAATTGCTTATTTTATTTTATCTCTGCAGTAGCGATGGTCATTCCAGATGTAGTGGGGGAAGAAGGCGTAAATCGAATAGCAACCACAAGAGAATGCAAAGTAGTGGTCTTCCAAATTTAGATGGATTTAATCCAGTAAGTAGCACCATAGTCTGTGAATGTTCTGTCTCTTAATATACAAATAAGCATTCTTTGCCAAAGATAGTTGAAACAGTAAAAGCCACTTTAGTGTTGATCAGAGAAGGGGATAAGTGATAGTAATGGAATAACATTGAGTGGGCTATAGATTACAATTTATTGTTCTAGTACACCCCCTGCCCACACATTTCAACTCGTAATGGTTTTACTTTTCATTCATTGTAGTAAGATAGCTGAATATTTTCACTCGGTGACTAGAGTAGTCCTTGTTAGCAAGGAGTATGGGGTTGAACATATATACTAGAAAGTATGCAGGAACAGCCAAAAACCTCAATGTGATATCTGACATGAGATAATATAATTTGCACAGTATACAAACAGCATGTTTGTTTGTAGTAGTTTTCGACAGTATTGTTTTGATTGAATATGAAATTTGTACTGGGGATGAAAGAATTCAATCAGCAATTGTCCGACTGTAGCAATTTACTTAGTAATGACCAGTCCCTAAGTTTAAAAGTACCCTTGGTTAAAATATGGCAGCTCAGCAAAGTATATTGTGTAAGTTTTAACTTTGAAATGTGCTTCGTTTCCTTAGAGAACACAGAGAGTGCCAAAGGAAAGACGTCCACTTCCACGGGAAGAGTTTGTCAAAATTCTCATTGAAAAGCTTGAGGTAGTCAAGAAAGAGCAAGAACAACAGGTATGTGAAGTCACTGAGTTCTCCTCATTGTTATATTTTATTCTAATATGTAAGTCAATTGTTACGGAGATTGTTACCATTGTTATGCAAATGCTTGATTTTTGATAATTTCACTGAAGAACACTGAATGGAGATAATTATTATTTGAAAATCATTTGAAGTGTATTCATTTTGAAGCCTCGACTAAGAATGTACGACAAATTTGAAACCCATACAGGCAGAAATGGAAGATGGAGGTAAAGATTACGAGGTTGAAAAGAAAGAGACGGAAATCGAGAAATTCAAAGGAGACCAAAAAGGTGGAGAGAGAAAACCTACTGGAAAATCATCAGAGGTGAGAATCATAAGATTGACACTTTATATGTTTATCTTGGCAATACCCGCTTTTTTTGACCAATACATCAGAGGAAATGAGCTATTATAGTTTCTTTGACAAAAATATTTCCTGTGTCTTTGTCAAGTTTTCCTTACACAGTGTGTTACTATAACTGCTAAGTTTTTTGAGTAAGTTGTAGACTGGAAGCTACGCCTGTTTTTAAGAGAATAATTATTATTATTTGAATGGATAGTGTTTTCTTTGTAAAATGAGGGAAGTTGGTTGTTCTGTTATTCAGACTATAGCTAGCAGGGGACATACTTGTAACTAAGGTTATCTGCAGTTTTTTCATTAGTCTAGTCTGGTTTGACGTTTAAAGTGACTTAGCTCTGTGTTAGTTCATGCTGGTACTTTTACTGGTACCTTACATTTCTGTTGTGCATATAGTCAATAATTTTAACACATTGATAACATTTGTTCATATCGGACACTAGTTTGAGTTAATAAATAATAATATGAATAGTTAATATCACATTCCAGCATCTATTTTATGTGATCAATGTCCTGAGAATATTTCTTGGTTAGGTTGCGTATTGAGTTTTGAAAGTAACTAGTAGTAATGGTAAGAATGATTTGAAACCAGCTCACCCACTTACCATACACTATTGTTAATCAAACTGTTGAGAAAATAGTTTATGATGTGAATAACAATCTTGCTAACAGTACCTAATTTGATTAATGTAGACTAGCCAAGGCATGTCCATCTTGGATCGAGCTATCAGTAACAAGAAAATCCTCGACAAGATACCATTGCGAGCCATGGTCTATGAGCAAACTATGTCTTTGAGTAGTGGGTCACATCACAGCTCAAGCTATAGCAAAGCCAGCGCAACGCAAGGGACTTCCACCATGAGAGATAGTCTCAGCAGTGGGAACACAAACAGGATCAGTCAACACTCCCATCACAGCTCAAAGGCATCGAAACAAGAAGTCGAGAATGCTGAACAGCAATGGGAATCCCCAGATATCAATGACCAATTGGATGCTATGGCTGATGAAGAAGCAGTCTGCCCTCCTCGACAAGATGACAACCTTCCTATGATAACAGTTGATCACAGACGCATTCTTCAGTGGATCGAGCAGGGAGAGGAAGAGCTACAACGGCAAGAGGTACAGCGACAACATAGCCGTGATTCAAAGACTCAAAAACATCGTAGCCAGTCGCACGCAGTGTCCTCAAGAAGTTCTTCAAAGAAACCAAGCAGCAGATCGTCTGACCGTTATTCGAGCCACCTTCCCAGCCAACCCATTGCACAAGACCCTCTTATGCCACCTCTTCCCCAACCAGAAGCTGGCACTGTGTTAGAAGAAGTAAACAGAAGATTGACAGAAAGAGATCAGAGTCAAAAGAGAGGCAGACAAAAGCAGAGGTGTGTAGGCTTTCTTGCTCATGGATTGGCCAAGTATTGTGTAATGCCTTTTGGCTCATTTTTAATGACTATCACCCTCATTTAATGATATGTACTAATGTTCTCCAACATGCAAAAAGTAAAACATTTTCAGAACGTTTTGAACACCTTAGCTTGTCTGTTTAATAATAGACAGTTGTCTCTCATCGTCATATCCCCTTTCTAGCAACCAGGTAGGAGTTGAGGGTACACTACATCCATAACTATAATTTTGGAAATGTATTTTAATAGAACTCAAAAGTTTTAAGATGTAACCTGCTGCTGTAGTACCTCCTTTGTTTCTTAGAAGAAGGGTGAAGGAAAGGAACTGGTGGAGTGTGCAGGTCGAGAAAATATATTTATAACCATGGCATAGTTTTCTTGTTGGAACCCCTACTAGTCTGGGGCTATATGGGACAGGGTAGGGTATGGATATACTGTGGGACCACATAATATGGTTTGTTCAGTGAGATCGTATAGTTGTTCTTATATATATATACTCCAGTATATCTTACTGCAGTTTTTGTCTCTGAATCATGAGAAACTGTAGATACTAAGTAAGAACAATGAATTTTAATAAATGTCATTTCTCTACAATTTTTCCAGGTCACGGAATGTGGATGATTCTGATGCTATGTCATGTCGGGAAAAAGCTAGTGCATCATCTTGTTATTGTTCGGCAACTGATTGCTCAAGCTGTGGACATTCAGTGCTTTCGTATGAACACAGACCTGCACCATCATGTCTCGGCTCATCGGCAATGTCATCTGTACCATCATCGGCTTCGTGTGTCCAAAGTGATTCAAGAAGTAAAGACAGTGGCATTGATGATTCTGTAAGAACAAAGGAACAACGTAACGAGACAGTCATTACATACTATTTGTGTTGCGAACCGATTGCGTACAGGACCTCGTTCAACAGTAAAAATGTCAACCTTGGACAGTTCAAAAGTCTAATACCAAGAAGAGGAAACTTTAGGTGAGTGAAATACCAGTTCTCCTTTTAAAAACGTTTTTTCTATGCAACTCCAAACGATTTTCTTTCATTCGACTAACATAACAATTAACCAGTTGGTATTTTCATTGTGACATGTCAAACTGTGGACAGAGTTTTATTATTATAATTATTATTCTAAATATAGACTTTGAGAGAAAACTGGGAACATTAGCCAATCAGAGTGCATAGTTAATTTATTCCAAAGTTTTAAAACAGTGTCTTGCATGTACCTTGACTCTGATATAAATGTCAACGATGTAGGAGAAAACGGGAAAAGTGTTAGGAGAAATTGAGAAACAGAGACACAGTTTATTTTGAAAGTTCACACATTAGTATGACATCAAGCATTGTTTCTCTTGTCTTGATGGGCCCAAGACTGGAAGTAATTTAGTTGATTAATACGTAAATATTTTATTAATTGGCTAACTGCAAACTGCGATAACTAATTTGGTTTGAAGCAATGCACTGTAACTTGACATGCCAAGAGATTTTCAGACCTAGTACACCATATTAATGCAGTTGGTTTGATTTGTGTTCAGATGACTATCAATACATTGATCAGTTTAATACTAGTTTAAAGAAACTACTGTGTTAGATCATGCATTAATTGCACAAATATAATACAGCAATAAATGTGTTGGGCAGTAGTTTGATTAGTGCACTGTGTCTGGTGAAAAAAGGGGGTTCCCTATTTGCGGCAAGTCTTTTGAATTGCCCCCAAAACAAATTCAATTTGCATGAATGTGTGTATTTTTCAAATGTTGCAAGTACAGACTGGAGATTGATCTTTCCTTTTGATTCTGTTTTACAGATTCTTTTTCAAAAGAGAAACTGGAGAAAGAGAGTGTGAAGTTGTGTACGAGGAAGTCAAAGAAGATACCGCCATACTACCCATGTACGATGGAAAAATTGTAGGAAAAGTTGAGAAAATGGACTCTTCATAAACAAATCAAATCGTTATTGTTTTTAATAGACAGAAAATGTACTTTTAATACTGGAATTGTTTTATAGTATTATATAAGAATGATTTTTAATATTATATTATCAAATGCAGGGAATATTGACCTTGTTGCCAGGGAATTGGCATTGTAAATAGACTTATAATATATTTGTAAATGCCATGTTAATGTTGTATAATTTTAAGGTTCCAGAATTAAAACACTATTTTCCATACAATCTGGCTGTGTAAACTATTTGTCTTATTGTTTGATTAGGTAATTGTTGCTTTCGTCAATTATGCTCAGTTGCGACAACTTTTGGGGTATGTACTGGATATTGAGATTTTCCTTACAGGGAGTGAGTGCGTATGAGTGTAGAATTGAGGGGGCATGCCTTAGGCAGGGTCTGGGTTCTTTCCTTTACCCCCCCCCCCCCCTCCCTCATTTGACATCTAAAACTCACAATGTTTTTATAAGGCACTCAAGATGAGTTTTTCTGCTGGTAATATGTCAGTTTATGAAAAAGTAATGAAAAAAGCAACCTTGGGGTTTTAGTGCCATGTCACTGCAGTATCGACCCTTAATATTTGCCTGCAAGAGACCCAGTTTAGGAATGATTTCCTAAAGAGTAAAGTGAGAATGTACCAATACTGGGGTGTGCAGCTAATAGGAACCAAGCAGGAGTGGATTGAAGGGGAAGGCGACTGGAACATTTGTCATGCCCCCTGTTGTTATCTCTTTTTGAAATTAGCCTGTAAACAGGCTCTCGTTGCGGGGAAAAATGGCGAAAAACTAAGAAAATATTTTTTTGCCGTTTTTCACGCGACAAGAGCCTGTTCACAGACTATTTGAAATACACCAAGATGATGTAATTTTCCCTTTTTCTGGCTCATTTGATTTTTCGGATAAAGGCAAAGATGCCAACATTTGTTTACTTCTGGAACTGAATTTTTCATGAACTGTAGTAGTACATATACTCACCTGGATTGGAAATGCTAAACAAAGACATTGTGTGAAGAAGGGAGGGGTTGGGAACGAGTACAAATAACCAATTTCTATGGGTGTTGCTCCAATTGCCCGCCAAATTGTCATACATTTGTGGTAGGTTGCACATCGAGCTTTGTATGGTAATTTTCTGCTCTAAAGTTGCAAATTGAATGTTGCAATTGAAGTGAGATACAACTTGCCTGCATTTGCAACATTTTGAGTAGAAAATGTTAATTTCCATTCGATGTATTTCGTGAATTCCCCCAAACTCACTGCTGACACAGGGCCGAGCTGTTCGGACAACCGACAGTCTATTACTGTTAAACTCAGTCATAATAGGTCCCTTTCTTTAACAAAAAGATCGAAAATCGGGGTCCCAAGCGAGTTTTTGGCAAAGAAAGGGGGCTGTTTTGCAGTCTACAGAGAGGAGGGTCACCCACACATAAATTCACTTTTGTGAAAGACCATGCCCATAATTGTTTTGAAAAGGGTCATTCATTATCAGGCATTTTGGTATATATGTTTACTTATCACAAAAGAATATATGAGACCTCGTCTATGTACTGGCGCTGATTACATAAAATCAGCGGCTCAAAGTTCGGATATGCAGAAAAGATTCGTTGTTTTAATTTGCGCCCCGGATTTTAAAATATTTTCGTTTTAAAAGTGAGTGAATTTCAAGTTTTAATAAGGTCAGGGGATTTATCTTAGGGAGCTTTTGTAATTTATGGGTGGGGGTATGGGGATGATAAGGGGGGCAGCCATTTCTCCTGTGATTATAGGTTTGAGGAGCAAAGGTTTAAGTAGGGGGGGGCACCCAAAAAACTATTTTTTCAAAATGTAAACATAAATTATGAACGCTCCATTATGAGCATATTCTCCAGGGGAGGGTCATTACTGGGTTTTTCTACTGCAAGAGAGAGGTCATGGATTTTCTTAAAGAAGCAAGGTCCAGTTTAATTTTGAAGATGAAAAACAAATATACACCAGCGCACTCTCAAACTAAAAAGGTACCTTCCTTTACATACCTGTAAAGTCTCGCACTGCACTCCTCTACCAGCCATTGATTTTATATATTTACAGCATGGCTGCCAAATCTCGCAAGGTGTGCCGCCTACATTACTGATTGCAAAACTAAGTCCTGTGCGCACCAGCATTTTATAGTTTTACTTCGGCATGTTCCTAGAAAGCTCGTGCAAAAACGGCATTTTTCATCAACTGCTGAATATTATTTATTTGTGAAAAAAATTTAGAAAAAAAGAGGCCAATGTTTTTGTGTTCGTACAGGAATGAAAATATTAGAAAGCAGGATGCCAGATGAAACTTTTTACTACTCGGCTAGAACACTCATACATTTTTATCATCTCAAATTACCGCGTATAAGAACATTTTGCGAGGAGAACATTTTATGGTTTTGTCGATTTCAGATTTTGTGGAATCTATTTCTGATTCATTTTAACCGCAGATAATTAATTTTTGAAATCTAGTGAAAACTCGAGAGAGGGAAGAGCCTGGGAACGAGGTTGGAACAGAAAGTCATGAGAAAATGCACTTTGTTTATTGATCCCTATTTTAAGAATACAAAATAGTAGTCGAATTTCTAGTTCAGTTATCGTTAGGGCCTGTTACAGTGCAACCCAGCTTAGTCTTGTGGGTGTATCTGGTAGTCAGTTGTTCTGTGTGTATGCAAGGGCGGATAAGTATTGAAGTCAGCAATGATTTATGTTCTAGGTATGTCCTTTGAACAAACATTGGGTAAAGACAACTTTTTAGGACCGTTACATGGGACATTGAGAATAGGGCTAACTATTCTAAAACATTATTTCAGAAAAGAAAAACTATAAACATTTTTTTTTAAAAACTGGTCAAAACGAACAAAAAGGTATATAAATTATATCAATATCCTAGGGAGTTAAGTTGCGTAAGGGAAATATCTGCATGCGCACACTTTGTAATTTATATCTAAACTGTACTACTTACCCACAGCTACAGATACGGACGGGGAGGGAACCTTTGTAATTGATATCCAAACTGTACTACTTACCCACAGCTACAAATTAATACGGACGGGGAGGAAGAACCTTTGTAATTGATATCCAAACTGTACTACTTACCCACAGCTACAGATACGGACGGGGAGGAGGAACCTTTGTAATTAATATCCAAACTGTACTACTTACCCACAGCTACAGTTACGGACGGTGAGGAGGAACCTTTGTAATTGATATCCAAACTGTACTACTTACCCACAGCTACAGATACGGACGGGGAGGAGGAACCTTTGTA
>JANUFV010158093.1:0-13571 GCA_024757865.1 Epizoanthus scotinus | reverse complement strand
TGTATCAAAATTTCGCAGTGGTGGAGGGAAATAAATTTTCTAACTTTTGAAATATTTCGAAGGTGGTAAAAAGCTGAGCTTCGAGCATCTTGCTCCGACGAAGGGCTAACGCTCGAAACGTCAGTTCGAACCTACCACTCTCACGGCGAACAGCATAACATCAACTCCTACAGTTGATTCAATCAATCTTAAGTTAATTGTTATATTTCCAAACTGTTCCCGATGGGAATACCTCGACAAACATATTCTGTACTTGCCGTGAACAATTTTTAACTTCTTTATCAAACTATAAGCTTTTCATGTATTCTATGCATTTTAGGGAAAGGGTATGACATTTTCAGATCTGCTGCAACACAAATCGTTTAGGACTGTCTCGGAATACTGACCTCGAGAAGACCTACGCCCCCGTCTTCCTCTGCCTCTAACAGCGCCGGCTCCATTGGCAGCGAGTGAGTTATCGAATGGTTTCTCGACTCCTGGAACAGCTCTCTTGTCTGGAGTTTCCTCTTCAACCTTCTCTTCCTCTCGTCTCTTAAGACAGGCTGCCTTGGGGTTTAGATTACGTTCTGTGCGTGCAAGCAACACGAAACGTTAGGTATTAGCGAACATAGGCGGAATCATTGTTCTGCCCTTTCTTTCAGCTACTCTACAAAACTAATAACGTTACCGCTAACGTAACGTGAACTTCGAAAGCAATGAACGTGTCCTCCAGTAACCACCCTTACAAATGGTAGGCATCAGAACCTTTCAGCCTGTTGGCACGAACCCTCAACACGACCATTCACTTCACTAAATTCTAACCTAGATTTTTGTTTGCGTTCTTATAGACTGATTTGGGCTGACATGTTGGACTTATATAACTGGGTTTCTGAGACATCTCAATAATACTATATAAGCACCGGATTACGTATTCCTAGATGAAGACATTTCTCGAACAATTGGACTCTGAATTGTAGCTCTTTAGTATTACTGGATTGTTTGCTATTCGATATCAGTTCTAGGAAGCGATAACCTATCAAACGTCTGCACTGCATACCTCTTACTTGTGACTCCAAACTTGTAATAACTGACACGGCTTGGTGTAATATAACAAGCTGAAAATGATAAGACCTGGTGTTAAGTCTAGCACAACCACAAATCACGACAAGCCAACAAGTGTAAAGAAGGAACGCTCAGGCTTTACGCGAGAACAAAGCCCAAGAGATCAGGCCCTGGAGTAAGAATAACCTCTGGCACCCAGGTTATCAACAAGTCGTTGATTGGGAGGTTAAATGATAATGATAATGATAATGATAACAAGAATAAGAAAAAGAAGAATAATTTAAAAGAAGAAGAAGAAGAATAAGGAAAAAAAAAGAAGAAGAAGAAGAAGAAAAAGAAGAAGAAGAAGAAGAAGAACAAAAAGAAAAGAAGAAGAACTGACATTAAGATAAAGCCTCTAAAGTAAACCAGAATCCGTGGCAAAATTAAAACTTAGTTTGCACAGCAAGTAATCAATCAATTAATCGTTAGTCTATTTGACCATGTTTAGTCCGGGAGCTGAATTAGCTCGTACAAAGTACAATGGTGTAGTAGGTTAAACATTACAATCTTGAAATACTCAATAGTCTAATCTACTATAATGGTAAAATAGAGAGGTTTGTGGCATATTTAGGATGTTCTTCCTTGAAATGTCAGTCATAACGCAAACACGGTACAACGTGTAATTGATGTTCAATGTACTGAATACAGCGCCGTTTAGACGTAACAGACTACATACAGTACATGTTCCCAGTAAACATAAAACAAATGAAAGTCGACCTTGACTTTAATTTGAAGACGACGATTGTCAAATGTGTTACCCTAGGGAATGGAGTCAACATATTTAATATTCAAGTTGAGTTCGCTGCAAAGTACTAATACAAAACAACCAGACACAAAACACGCGTCGAATTGAACCGAATTTCGTTCATGAAATGCTGCCAGGTACTGAACTCGCGTGAACCGAAGTCGAAGTAAAAGCAACCAAACTGGTCGAGGGAAGCCATTCGTGTCCCCGTTTGCCTGTTACAACTATTTTCAGCGCGTTGTACTTTATATTTAATGGGTTTCGACGTTGTCACGAGATACACTCCAACCACGTGGTACAAATAGACCAATCAGAATCAGAATCAAAAGATTAGAACTGCGTACAAAATTTGAATATTAAATCGAATAACCTTAATGGAACTATAATAAATCTTCTGAAATCAGCTGAAAAGTAAATTGTTTCAATGATAACCAAATGGTATTACAAAAATATACATTGTCTGCTAACTATTGTTTGAAAGGGCAAATCGTACAGATAATCAAGTACTCAGTTAAAACAACACGTTTGCGATCGCAACACATAACTTACGCTGCACAACCAGGCCACCAGGATTGAACAGACACAAGAGAGATTAAATACAAAACACAAATATTTGTCTTAGTTCCACTATGTTGAAATTTTCTGTGTCAACAGCCTTTTTAAAGGAACATGATTCCAAGTTTTCCGCTCATACAAAAAAGTGAAATATTTCTAAATAATAGTTGTATTTGATCTACATAAAATGATATAAAATGGTTGTTAAAAACGATTTTAAAAACTAGATTAAAACTTTCGGCAACTATCTGTTACCTTCAGAAATAATTGTTTGAAAAACCTGAATATTTAAGTAAGATTGATAAAACGCTTGTACACTTGGGGGATTTCCTTTGTCTCCAATTGTTCACTCCCTTTCCTTTATCTTCACGTAATCGAGCTGGATGTTGTGATTTGGGCTTTCAGCATGATGTTTTATTGCTAAACAATTGTCAGGGCGCGTGTCAGGCTTGTATTCACTATCCCTAGAGTTTCACAATCCTTTGGACATAAGAGGACAGGCGTTTTCAAATAGTCATTTCTGAAGAAGGTCACAGTGGCTGAAAATTTAAATCAAGCTTTTCAATCGTTTTCAAGAACCATTTTATAAAGTTTCATATAGATCAGATACAACTTGTATTTAGAGATATGCAAGCAACTGATCGCCTCACAGGGACACAGTGAAATAATGTTTCCAAAACTCTTGCCTCCTAAACAAAGTACGGTCTACCCTTAAGGGATACTTCATGGGATGCGAAGTATTGATATGTACAGTAGTAGTTGCACAAATTATCTTCAGCTGCAACCTACCAATACCACTTCACACTGATGGCAGGTTGAAAGAAAATATATTTCAAATGTTGCCAAGGTCAATGTAGTTAATATAGTTTCTTTCAAATCCTCAATATATAAAGTGATGATGGTACTGTATTCTTAACAAAATATATTCTGCACACAAGTACAGAAAAAAACTACTTTATCTTGCTGTGAATGTTTTGACATTTTCTGTTAGTTTAAGTCTGCCAACCAATCACTCCTGTATAATTTGACATGACAATATCAGTCTGTATTGTCACTTAAGTCCCATATCCAAATGTTAACTGAATCATGAAATTCAGTAGAACAGATGACAGTCGGGTTCCCATAACTTACTTTTGTGCCGCCTTGCCCTTTAGCTCCTGAATTCTGCAATTTTTCATAGAAGATATATGATCAAGAAAATCTCAATTCTTGCAATCAATAGTTTTTGGAATCAGTCACACGTACATAACTTTGAAATAATATCAATGGATAACTTGGAAACGACATAAATCACTTAGTAAACTCAATTCTTGAAAACAATCATAATCTATATTGAATGACCTACCTAATGAATTGAACTCCCACAAAACTTTATATAACTCAACAAGTTTTGGAATGAACAAAGTACGTTCATTCGTGGAACGGCTCTGTTGATTTCATCTTTCCCATTTTCTTATGTACTCAATGAACCTGATCAAGTTCTCAAAATTATTCAAATTCCAGAAAAAATAGTTCCAAGTCTTGCAACTAACATTCGTGTTATGTTTTCCATGTTGTTCTTAGAACTAAAGATGTGAGGTTTGTTTTGTGATGCTCGATCCCATTTTAAACTATTACAAACTATTTCTAGATTATCATGGTGGCCCGATTGTACAGTGCATCGACACAATCTATGATCACAAACTGAAGGTATATACTGTTACAATGGCGTTACACCCAACGTCTGCACTGTTACATTATCTCATTATATCTCCTCTTCGATGTTCATTATTAATACTAGGATATTTGGATAAAGTTCAGGTTTTAGTAGCAGCAGTATAACTATTTAGTAATTCGTTATACTTTATAATCTATGTACAATTTACACTACTGATCTAGTTTAGTATCATGTTTAATATGAGTAAAAGAAAGTATTTTCAGCTTAAAGAAACCATTTTTAATTACATTTTAAGTTATTGAATTAAATGTTATCCTGGCCAGGCTAGATGTAACGATAGCTGGGAAGGGTCCATTCTCCTTCTCCCACCCCCCTACTTCGTAACCTTCTTATCATAGATGCTGACAAGGCTGCAATTATCTGTCTAATTGATTGCCCCATGTAGTACTGTATAAATACTCGAGATCTGCATCGCTTCCTGATATTACTGACGCTCGATCTGATTCACCTACCTTGGGTTCCCTGCGCCCTAGGCACTAGCAGTGAAACATTTCCACGTTTAATTCGTTTATCATTGTGTTAACAGCCAGATGAAATGTTACAATAGACATACATTTATTTCACCGTAATGTATACTTTTTTTAGATATCTAAAACTAAAGTTAAGATAAAGTGAAGTGATGGTTACCTGGAATAACCATTAAAGCTAAGCGATCCAGGAAACCAGAATTATTATGTAGTTATAAGTTATGTTAATCTATACACGACAAACGAAGCGAAACTTCAATTATATCACTGTCAGGTAACAATCGAGCAATTATATTAATTAAAGTTGTGTTTTAAAAAATGCACTTAAAATGTTGCATGATGCAACTTTTAACAAAGAAATTTCTACACTTTTAGTTCTAACAACTAACTAATATATCGTAAACAAGTTTAAAATGTATTCTTTATAATTTAAAGTTTAAAGTCACTTCAATAATGTTGTTATATACCTTTAACCCTTAGTTTGTGATAACAGATCATTTACTGAGCACTTGTATCAACACCACAAAACGGAATGATTGTGTTTCAATCGTACTTTAAAAATGGGAAAAATACACGCAAAAGCAGTACGTTATCTCAGTAGATTATTTCAGTGCAATGGAGATAAATACTGCGATAAACAATCAATTCCAGCCCACCGTAAACTGTTCACGTCAGACACAAATGTACTGGATAAATTATAATAAACAAATTGCTAACACACAGGTAAACTTTATAGTGTCAGCTTCGATAAATCGTCAATACAAAATACTACGATGTAAAAGCTGAACCACAAATTTTTTTAATTAACTCCATTTCTTTTATTTTAACAGTTTCTACACCAACCCATTCAGATAATGGTGGTAAGCAAACGTATGGAGGAAACTTAAGATCGACATCTTCACATTCTAACTCCATCCTACATACATACAATAGGAACCTTACCTTCGTTTGCGGTTTGTCACTCTGTAAATGCATCAGGCACATGCGACCTAGTTCCTTGAATGCTTCATTGATATCTCTCACACGTAACCTACAGAGAGATCAGCAGTGGCAGTAACAGTTAGAGTTCAGACATCTACATAAACCTTGCATAACAATAATAACAACAACAACAACAATATTAATAATAATGACATAAATAGTAATTATTATAATTCTGGAAAACATAGCAAGGTTAACATGAGCTACATGTAACAAACACACAGACTTGCAACAGCGATAGTTGTGACCATGCAAAGAGCAACATTGCAATTTGATGGATGATTTACTGTTACCTGGGATAAATGACTATTTTATTGTGTAGGTGAAGATGCAAAAATAAAACAAATGTCTAACTTTGGACTCCGGCTCAACTACACAAAATTTAGTGCATTATGCAATGCAGCATTTCGGGTATCTGCTTCTAAAACGTTTTCAAAATATAGAAATCATCAATTTTGATTCCACAGCACAAGATCAGCTTGTTGTGGTGCAGGAACCGTCAACAGGGTTAGGCAGATCAGCATATGCTCTGGAAAGAACTACAAGTTAGCTCTGATACATGTACTAACATTTATATCTGATAAACCTGTTGAATTAATAAGGTTGTACATTCTTGAATAAGATGATTTATCTTACTAATAATTATTATAATTTGTTTAGATAAGGTGAAACATATTTTTACATTTGCAAGTTATAACTCTTATCAGCTTAAAAATCTCATTAGTAATAACATGAATCAATCAATGAATCAATGAATCAATCAATCAATCAATCAATCAATCAATCAACCAATCAATCAATCAAGTTAACATTAGTAAATCAAATTCTATGGCAGGGTTCAAGCCAGAATACACGAATAAGGAATTTCCAGCAGTCTGTAGAGCAGTAACACGTAACTGATAATTTGCTAATGTCTCTCTTTGATTTGGATTATAATAAGGTTTCCTCAATTTAACACTCCTGACACATGTTTTAAAACTTAAAGTGAAAAAAGGGACATGTACTTGAGCCGTTGATGGAGGACTTCATAACATAAAACACTTATCTAAAAATCTATCTTAGCTGCACGTTTGTACAATAATTATAAATATGTTAAGATTGAAGGCATTGCATCATGAAACAGGGTTCGTATACTCTTTGGTGCTTTTAAAATTGCATGACTTATTCCATAACTGTTTTGTATTTTCATAAAGTAATGTTGATCTATGTGTGAAAAAGGCGAAAAATGTTTAAGCGCATAGCACAAAATAACTTAATATAACAAAGAAAAAATGATTTATAATTTTCTGTAGGCAAAGTTCATATTATTTATAAACAAAATTCCAACTATATCAGACAAATATTTTTTTACAGTCAAGTTTGATTTCCATGATTTTTCATGCCCAAAACTAAAATCCCATGACTTTCAAGGCCAATAAATGAAAATTCAAAAGGTTTACGACTTTCCAGATTTTCCATGACCCCTAATAAACCCTTCAAACCTTATAAACGTAATAATGTATTCCGTATTTTCGAGTGAACGTTCAATTGAAGGCGCATTTATAAGAACAAAAAAATAAAAATCCCTATTCTACCACCAGCAAGAACCCTGCCAATATTTTCAATTATTTTCCAGTACCCACAATCACTGGCACAGCAGCATATTTCTCTCGAATAGAGGTAGGCAGTATTTAAACTCTTGGCAGAATTATTAACATATATTTGTACTTGTACAAAGTCTGGTGGTCTTCATATGAACTAGAGGTCCTCTCTTGAATAACTGTGACTGCAACGTTGGGTTTTATACATAATTATTTCACTTCAGCGCCAATCATAACTGAAAACAACATTTTGGGGTGATAGAAATATCAATGAACAAATTGTTAATCTTTTGTGTCCTGAGAGTGTTTTCAAAACTGGCAACTCACATGAAGGCTTTTGAAGAGTACATTCTTGTAGCATGATCTACTTTTAGTCCGCTCATTTAGAAATTCTTCAAAATACAATCGAAATACAAAAATTGCTACTGACAATACTTCTAGAAGATCTCCCTTTTAGCATTTGGCAAGAACCCTGCCACGGTGTTCAGAAATCAGCCTACCTCTCTCTGACATTGTTGGCATACCTCTCGCGAGCATTGTTGGCAAATCGTCTTTCACCCCCTCTACCATCAAGACTATCCTTATCATCTTTTAAACTATCATCCAGTCCAGTCATTGACTGAGTATCACTGTCATTCCCCTTGTCTTGGCTTTCAGCTTTAACTGACGAAGATTTTGCTGATTTACTAGGGTCATGACCTTCTGATTTGCTGCTATCTGTAACACAACAAGTTGAGAAGATTTAGAAGCTGATAGGATACTCCAGTTCTTAATCTTTAATTACTGATACTTTCCAAACTTACAATAAATAATTAAGTCAATAATAATAATAATAATAAAATAATAATAATGGCTCATGGTATCTATATCATTGCTAAGGTTTGTAGCACTCTATTCATGAGCTACGAATATTTTCTACATTGACACTCATGTTGTTTCTCCAGCTTGGTATCCAGTGGGTTAATGTTGATGTAAAATAATTAGAAAAGAACGACAATATTGTCAACTGACAACTCTGTAAGAATACAAATTCAGACATACACTCACTCTCTGAGATTGTTGGTGACAGCTGTTGGTGTAAAGATTGTCTGCTTATTTGAGTTGATGACATATTTGGATCCTCGTCCATTGGGCTTGGCCCTCCACTCTGCAATCAATCCAAATTACAACTTTCAATAATCGCTTTCATCACTCAATTCGATTAGTTGAACAATTAATATGTTACCTACAAATAAATGCCTGCAAATGCATTGGTCTACTACTGCAATGTTTTGCTGCAACAATATTATGTGCAGTATTGACAACTTCAAGTATGTAAAGTTTAAAAGATACAAAGCTTGAAAACAAAATCGCTGCATGCTTCTCATGCTGACTACAATTGTCTTTAGGATGTTCTTCTTGATTAAACTTGAAACATAAACTAGATTAGTGACAGCATATTATCTTCTCACCATCTGTTCCAGTGCTGGTACTCCATGACCAGATGGCATGCCGCTACTCATCACTGTTGAATAACTGGCCCTAGATAGACCACCAGAAGATGCATTCATCATTGCCTGTGCAGCTGCTGCCATATCCTGAGGTAAGGCACCTTCAGCATGATTTCTAAGAACTAGGATAGCATCGTCAAGTCTCTCTTCTATCCTTGCCTGTTGGGGTTGAAAGGCAGACTGCAAAAGAAACCAATAGAAACTTCAATCATACTTAAAATATATGATTATATACAATGTATCTAGTTGTGCAAAACGTTCTACGGATCAAAACCATCCAGATGTAAACACAACCATAGCTGGTTGCTACATTGTCCTCAGTAATCTGTACATAACGAGGGTTTCACACAAATCCACACTAAATTCAAGAATAGGTCCACAAGACACACTATCATAGCTGGTATAGACCGGCCAATTTGCTGTACTTCAACCAAAAATCCAGACCTTTTTCAGACCTGAACGTTTGTCCAAACTTTTCCTGGTGTGGTAGACTGGTAAGATTTAGAGACTAAGAAGTCTGCATTATTTTACTACATGTAGGTACATACCAGTGGATGTAAGTGGCTTTCATATGGTGGTGATGTGGGTTGATTACTTCTACCCCAGCTTGCTGAGTGACCCGAAGCACCAGAACCAGCTATAAAGAAACCGTTTTTATTAGGCACTTGTGTAAAGTCTAACAATAATTTACTAAAAACTAAATTCCAACATTAAACTACTGTAGAGCTCTCACATGTACATTTAAGTCCTGTGACAATTGAGGTTGGGTTGTGCATATAAATATTTGACTATAGTAGTTGCACCTTGGTTATGCATTAATCAGAGAGCTGCTCACCATAGGACTGCCCTCAGCTTTACCAAACAACTAAGGTGAACACTGTCAGTGTATCACTAACCTGATAGCGGTCGCTCTGCAACACTTGCAAGTGGTGGTGGTGAGGATACTGGCGTAGATGGATTGGATGAATAACTTGTGCCATTGTCTGTTGAATAAATCTACAGAAAAACGTTTTCTATGACATTGAGGCTAATATTGAGTGGGGACTCTCACACAAACTTCTTTATTCTTTGTACAGTGTATGTGTGTTAAATCTATTATTATGCGACTCAACTAGATTCACGATTCTAATGGTGGAAGCTCTACCATGACATGTGCTCCATTTGTGGCCTGACTACCTTTTACCTTTAACAGGATGATAAAATGGACTTTTGCACTTGTAGGGTCGATCATAGCTATTATTGCAACCATGACTACAGCTTTGACAGCAAATGTAACAGGGACTGTGACAGGGAATGGGGCAGTGACTGTCACATTAGCCTTACCCTAACCTGTGAATGCATTGTACATATATTGGACCAGCACACAACATCCCAGCAATGAGATGATTTCAGCGTCAAATGTAACAGCATACTTACAGATGCCAGGGCCTTCCCCAGAGTGTCACCAGTTTGCGAGCCTGAAGTGGGAGCCCTTGTAGAATGATGTGCAGTACCACCTGCAAATACAAATAATTGGGTCAAATAATTCCAAACAATATAATTTCACATTCTAAATCTCTTTAACATAACGATTTGTTGATTCACTAATAATAATAACTAGTTGTAATATTTCAAAGAACATTTCTATTAGTACTATTTGTATTGCTTAATGTTAATCTTTATTATTATCATCATTATTAATATCATCATCAAAATCATTGTCATCATCATCATCGTCATCATCATCATCACCATCATCACTATCATAAAACATTACAATTATCGTTATCATTATCACCATCATCATTATCATCATCAAAAATCATCACCATTACAATTTACATCATTATCATCATTATTGCCATCATCATGTTATAGTTGTGATCATGGTCACAATAGTAAAAGTAAAAGTAACAACTGTAATCATTCTCATTCTCATGATTTCTTACTCTCACTTACCAACCATACTTGGATCATTGCCATTTAGGGGTGGTGAGACAGAAGAATGGAGATAAGGTGAAGACTGACCATGATGCATTGCATGATGATTACCACGAAACGATGCCATGGGAGGTAACCCCGACAATCTGTCGAGTGACTCCTGGTGACTCATAGGATGGTATCCCTATGAAATAAGTAAGCAGATAAGTTAACATTTTAAACGACAGGGCCTCAACATAATACAGGCACTATAAACAGTTTTATTGGACTTCTTAGTACTGAATCTTTTACAGCCTTGTGTCTTGACCTTCGACCTGCTACAGATATTACATAAAATCAAAACATGTTACGTTTTAGATCATTTAATAACAAGTCCTTAACATTATCATTTACTTTATACAATATCTTCAAGTATAGAGGTCTTTAGTATTTATTCCCTACAACTGAAAAGTAGGATGTATTCATTCACTATTTCCAACTTTACATCAATAATGAATTACCTACTCAATGCAAAATATTTTAGTGAAACGAAAATGACAACTTTTACATGAACGTTTATTGGCTTATTCATTTAGTTCACACAATATGTTTAAAGATAAATTTGACAATATCTCACAGATGTACATCACATGCAAGTTATGTCAAGGGAGCACAGCAAATCATATTGCTTTAGAAATATATATATATGGGAGTTGGAGTCAGGCATGACAGCCTCTGTCTCATCAAAAGATAAAATTTAATACATAAAAATGTTCTATTTGGTGAATATCTCTTAAACTAAACTAGGTCATTGTGATGATGAACAAAATGTACCATTTGTTTTGCTTTTTGCTATTATTTCATTTTCTGTACTTAAAATGTTGCTATGTACATGTAGGGTAACCCTACCCTAACAGTTTCACATAATTTAATACGAATATAACTGCCAACAGTTCCACATGTGTACATTTATATCTGTTTCTCAATAATTAGTATCAATCGAATTTGCATACTTTTGCTGTACATCATGTTCTATTTTACTTAAAACGTTTACTTTAAGAACACTTCAAAATAATTACCCAGACAGAGACTATAATGTAGTGTTTACAACCAGACAGCTTCAACTTATTTATTTGACTGTACTAGTGATTGTCATTACTATAATTTCCTAATATATTTTAAAAGATAATTAACTACTTCTAGATATTAATTCAAAATATGTTTGTATAATAACAATAACAATTAAATCTGAACAAACAGAATAAAGAACACCTCTCGCTATATAGGTATGGTTATCTTCAAAATTTATTTCTCATTAGGCAGTTGCAAAATATGATGATCTATACAGCTATTTGCGAGAGTTTAGGTCCTTAGATGACATTGTTATCGATATTGTGGCCTTGAATTTTGTTATGTAAGTTGCCACAAGAAAACTGTTTACCACAAGGCATAGATATATTGCTTCTCCAAATACTAGGGAAACATTTTAGAATATTAATTATCGGTAAATTGTAGTTCATCAATTTTAAAACTGTTATGGCCCTCGCAGAGTTTTTAATAGTAATAATTATAATAATTATTAAATACAGCATTTGTTATTATCTTAGCTTTTGATTGGTTTAACAACTTATTATGAGCAGATCTATCAGATATTTTAAAGCTTTATGGAAAACAGCTGTTCCTAAGTGTTATGTGAAGTTTATATTCTGCTCACTGAGTAGTTTACCCAAAATAAACAAGAGAAAAGAACAATTTGTCCTGGCATGTCATTAAATGATACTCCAGTCGTGAACACTGGATTTGATAACAAAGGAAGCTTTGACTATTTATTATCTTAATCCAAATCAGAGTTTGTGGAATAATTATTAAATATCAGTAATAAGAATTTTTATAGAACACTTTATTATTTTTTAAAGCATTTTTAATATCACCTTCGATTCCTTATTTTAGTCTATTTAATATGCTCAATGAATCTGAATTGTATGATGTATAAGTAGCAGAATAATTCGTAACAATCAGTTTAGTCACATTGAAGCAATATCTGATCTACTTGATTGATATAAAGTAGTGTCAGGCTAAGACACAAGAATGAAATAAATTTTCAAGAGCATAATTCATCAATCTGCATCAATTGCATAGTCGTAGTTGTACTTTTGTACTTTTGGCAGATTCAGGGTTCGCAAATTTAGTAGATTTAGCATTGCTTCCTTGATGAAAAAATTATTTAAAAAACATTTTTTACCATAAATTATATGGTCAAAAGTACAAAACCAGAAGTAAATAGAATGTACAGTTTTACAAAATTGAACTAAGCTGGCAGACATATCGATGTGGCTAATGATTGGATTCCAACTATCAGGGGTATCATGGGGTATATGCTGTCGAATGCTTGTAGAACTAGTTGGGAGAATATGATCATGTCCTGATGTTGCTGTTGATAACAGTTTCCTGTTGTTACAACCAAACTGCTTGTTTCCATACTTGTTTTCAAGTTGTACATTGTAAATAAACAGTAGCACAATGACTTTGTGTGGGATATTACAGAATATCTACATATCACTTGTATTCTCCATATATACAGAGAAGATACAAGTGACAAGTGAGATATTCTAGATACAACAACACTATACTAAAGCATTGCAGAACTATTTTGTCCCATGTCTGTAATATTCTCTGAAAGTGTTTGGAAATTTGTGGACCGCTTTTGTTTCCATGGAACAGTAACAATGGATTTGGATACAATTGTACATTTAAGCTATTAAACATACTAAATAGTCACTAGAATAATCAAAATGCACATAAATTGATGTGAAAATGTAAAGTGGCTTCCTTTGTTGATTTCTCTTTTAAAAATATAGATCATTCCAATGATTTTTTAGTTGGAATCCAATGTGTTCAGGGTTTTATACAGAACTTTAATTTTGAGGGGATTTTCTAATTCCCAAACTTTACAAGAATTCTAAACTGTTACACAAATGTTTTGTAAGTTTACACAAAGTTGATTTCTGTATATGATTTCAATTGTAAGAAAATTCAACCATTTTTTATAAGGGG
>JANUFV010157982.1:0-13573 GCA_024757865.1 Epizoanthus scotinus | reverse complement strand
TGTTTGGACAGTCGAGAACCGACCGTGAAGTCATTTGTAACCGAAAGTTTGTTAAATCAGTCGATCCTTGTAAAGTCTCAGTGAAATAAAATAGAGTTGAAACATATTGTGTGGTTATTCTGAATGTTAATGCACCAGTGATTTCTCTGACTAGCGTTCGTTAGAAATGAAAACCAAATATTAATAGTGAAAGTAGTCAATTTAGTGAGATTAGGTAACATTGTAGAATAAAAGGCTATTGTAGTTATGGTATAGAAATTCTGTGCACTCCGCATGTGACGTCAACAGGTATTATTCCTTGAACAATGAAGGACCCGGGCTAGTCTGAGGAGGTTGTGCTTAAGTCAACAGTTCTACCTACCCACCTACCCCTACGAAAAATCTTGTTTGTCAAAATAATGCGATTACTGGTGGATTTAATTACTACAATCATTTATTACTGGTGGATTTAATTACTACGATAATTTATTACTGGTGGATTTAATTACTACGATAATTTATTACTGATGGATTTAATTACTTCCACCAGGTTTTAATCAGAATCCACCAGGTTTTTCCGGCTAATTCCATCCCTACTATACTACTGACCTGGTTTGCTATATATCGCTGGTTTTCACCATTTCAAGATTTTTAGTTTAGATTTCCTACAAATATTAAGTATGTCACTGAAACAGTCTTGGTCAGGCAATATCGGCCTGTTATTTGTCACCATGAAGGTCGTCAAGGTTTGCATATAGTTTGCTGTTGTACTTCTTCAGGTTCACATACATCTGAAATGGAACACACGTCTATTTACTTGCTATACATAGCAACGTCAGTTTATTACTCAATTAATCCACTTTAAAAGCATATTTCAATATACTCCTGGATTAAATATTCTTAATGAAAAATGATGGATGTAATTTTCAATAATTACTTCATATTAGTGGTGATAGACTTTATCATTAGTAGTAAACTTAAAACTTTTGAGAGCTCTCTCTCTCTCTATTAGTTCTATACTAATCGAACTATACCAACATAAATAAATACAACATGCAACGAACAACAGCAGCAATATTAGCGACAAATCTTAATGCACAATTGAACTCACATATATGTAGGATGCCAAAGAATGTGGTCTAGCAATATGGAAAAGACTTTGATTATTATTGGGATTTAGATCATCGAAAACTAATCAGTTACTCTATAACTACTACTTACCACGTGGTTCTTTTCCATTCCTTTAACAACATAAACGTTGGCCTTGCATCAGGATTATCTTGCCAGCAATCCAGCATTACCTGGTACCTTTGATCAACAGTGGTATATTCTATTATTTGTTAACATAGTCCATTTCTTTATATACCATAATATCTAAAGGTGTCCCAGAATAATATCGGAAAACACCGCTCCAGGTGTGCATTAACCTATCTACTTGTCTCAATGAAAAATATCAGAAAAACACCGCTCCAGGTGTGCATTAACCTATCTAATTGTCTCAATCTGATTGTGAGCTAATCGTTCATGGCTTCATTACATCCTGGTTCGATCGCTGCAACGCTATTCTTTACGATGTCCCGCAAACGCAGCTTGGCAAGCTACATCGTATACAAAATACGGCAGATAGGTGGGTTACAAGGAGTAGATAGTCTGCGTAATCTACAATACTCACAGTCTTTGATCCAGGTGTTGTGGTTTCGGCATTCTATATCCATCCTGTAACATTTGTGCTATTTTGTGCCCGTTCATCCTTGGATATGGACTGCCTCCTAAAACAAATTCAAGAACACATTCGTTAAAATACACTTTCGTCGTTTACTCAAAAAATTTTGATTTTATAAATAAATGTTAAATGAATACGATAAACATGCAGTTCTTGCCTTTTAAGCGGCTGAACATCTCCTTTTTATACAGAAACACGATTCATGTCGACCAGGGATGAAAACCGTTGACGAATATAAGCTATCAGTTCCAAAGTTTCTAACGTTCAAAATCCCATTTCAGAACATTTGGAGTAGGAATACGCATAAACTGAGATAAATAATAATAATAATAATAATAATAATAATAAGAAACAATAACAATAACATCAATAAAATAAAATGACAACAATGCACCTACCGATTGTGAATATCTCATACAGCAGTACTCCATAACTCCACCTACACGTGAAAATTAAAATGGACGTGTTAATATTACTCACGTTATAAACAGTTATCAGAATTTCTATATTTGCTCATTTGTTGCGCACACTTGCACATCCCTAATTATTATGTTTCTTCAAAACTTATCCATTTATCTAGACTGTTTCCTCCCCCACTACATTTGTTGTGTACACTTACATATCGGTCTGTGACGTGTATCAAACATATCCAGCTATCATCGAGCTGTTTTGTCCTTTATTACATGTGTTACGCACACTTGTATATTGCTATATGTTGTCTAAGCCAACTCCTCTCTCCCTAAATTTATTGCACACACTTACACATCGCTCTGTGTCGTGTAACTTCCAAATAGCAGCGACTCGTACGATGTCCACTTCACGGGCAGACGGCCCTGTAGAAGAAGGAAAGTTTTAACTGATTAAATTAAATGAGGTAGCTAGCTATTGCTATAGCTCTATACGATTATACGAATTGCTCAGGTAGTAGAAAGCATATGAAAACCGTCCGTTTTAATATTTTCTATGCTAAGACAAACAGTTGTATATCAGTGCCACAAAGGCTTTGTCTGAAGGCTACATATTGCACTAGTTGTAACATATTTGTGATTGTTCATAACAGCATTAACTCTTACCTTCGATGTTTTAGTGTAAATGTCGTCCTGATGCACGTTTCTCGCCATTCCGAAATCCGTAACTTTACAGGTCTCGCCTTCTCCGACAAGAACATTCCTTGCTGCGAGGTCCCGGTGGATTATCTAACACAATTCAAGGTAGACTGTTTTGTAAATACAGAGTTCACCTTGCACAGTAATTTATGTTACTTGATAAACTTACTTATAATCTCTGTTCGCGTTTACAACGTTTACACTTACTAGAGCTATTTCTTAAATTTCCCATCTGATTACTAATTCCATAGAGCATCTGTTTTGCAGCGAAATTGTACATATATATTGTAAATCCATCCGAAACGTGGATGGCAATACAGTACTACAGACACCTGAGAATGCATTAAATGGCTAAAATAGCTGGAAACTGTATCATTCAAGTCGATCGCTAGGATATTGTATGCAAGGGCATTTTCGATTCGTTTCACGTGAAAATTATACGAAAAGCTACTCCTTCCTCTCCACATACGCCAGCATCTATTTTTTTATCACAGCTGTGATTCGGTCACCAACCTTTTTAGAGGATAGATAAGCCATTCCATCAGCGACATCCCAGCAAAACTTCACGAGTTGTTTTGACGTAAGAGTTGTTTTAGGTTTTATATCCGGGTCCTTGTAATAAGTATCATTCAATCCACGGCTCTTCCTCAGGTAACCCAGCAGATCTCCATACGGGACATATTCGATTACCACCATCAGAGGTTCTAGAACACAACGTGTCATGGGCAAGAGCGTGTATGAGGTGAGCTAAGTTTATTTATCGTCATTATTTATGCCTCTTATAATTTAGTTTGATATTATTTCCACACGAATAATTTATAATTGTATTATTACATCACAATTTTGATTATTATTTTGACTCACCCGTCTCGGTAACACATGCCAGTAACTTGATCACGTGTTTGTGTGGTTTTAACTGTTTCATCAGGGACAGCTCTGATAACAAGTCCTTCCTGTCTGATGATGGAGCATTGACTAAAAAGCAGAAACGTTGGTAAAATTGTACGATTCTTGTATTAAATTGCGTTTTCCTTTCTACGCAATTGTTTCACTTTTTATACAATAAATGTCGGTTTAAGCTGGTCTAGTAGAGATGTATACATACAATTCTGCTGATATTGTATTTCAAAAGAAAACTACAAAAACATCAATCACAGTTCAGTGATATAAAGACCAGTATATTGTATAGGTGTGTTTTACCTTTTCTCTAATGTAACCAACCTTTCAACATCTTCACAGCAACAGTAGTGTTCCCTGTAGCATTACCCAGATCCTTCACCTCAGCCTTGGCCACCTGTCCAAATGCTCCTTTACCAATAGTTTTGATGATGGTGATCTTGTCTCTGGAAATCTCCCAGTTCTTTGTTCTTTCTACTAAAGGCATATAATCAGCATTTACTTCTTCTAACTTCTCAGGGCCAGCTGAACAGGACCGGAAGTCGATGTCAACATTGTCTTCTTGAACTGTTTTTTCCTAAAGAGTACACAACTCATTAGTCAGAGAGTGAGTTGAATACTCAATAAATAATTTACTTAAAAGTAACCAACATCTTATACCGTCTTATGGTATTGAATAAATGGATCATCTAAGCAAAGGAATTGATGAGAGTTACGTTAAGGGATGGCGAATGATAATTGAAAAGTACATCATTATACAAAAGCCAGAACGGAAACATTCTACCCAGATAAATAGTTCAACTCTTATCAAATGACAGAGGCGTTTGTTCACTCGTACACAATACAAGTCTCATAATTTCAAGTAAAAGTTTAATGCAAACTTAATCCAAGAAAGTAAAACTTCTATTTTGTCCCTAAAAAAGAACTTTACACGTTCTTTGAGTGTATAGTACCAAATTTTATTCAACCGCAAGGAGTGCAATTATAAACTGCTTTCTAACAGTTGTATCATACAGGTTTTGTCAAATTCAAGCCAGAAAAAGATGAAACAGATTCCACCTAGCATACACAAACATTTTTGCTACCGGGCCCAACAATAAGTCTTTATAAGACAAAAAATAAACGGTTTCAGTGTATTTTGCCATATCCAACAGTAACTACAAACCTCGTATATTTCATTGTTTCCACATCTGGTACAAACAAATCTGCAAAATATGATAATATGAAATGAAAATATAGAAATTTAAAATAAAGATGGTGTTCTAACTGCTGTTTATAATGATGCATCGCAGTTTCATTTATGAAGTGTTTGATTTCATGCGCATGTCATTTTGAAGTGTGTTAAATAGTTAAATAATTTCTACATAATTATGTATTAGACATCGAGATCTTGAACTTGATAACATCACGGCCGGTTCATTTATAACACCTCATACCCATAGTTGAATAATTTCTACATATGTATCCATTGTTTGAGCGTGGTTGGCGCTTTCGGTAAGTTCTCTGACTCCCAATTAGAAGGTCCCGCCTTCAACCCCGGCCATCCCGAGGGTTGAATTTGTGCGACCTTTTTTCGCCACACCGTCCGTGGACATGCAGGGACGTTAAGCCGTTGGTCTAGTCTCTCGACATTCTATCGGGGGACTTAAAAAGAACCCACGCACTTGTCGATAAGAGTAGGGTAGTGATCCTGGTGTCGTGATCTGTATCTACATTGTAACTGGCAGCGACTGGCGCCATATATAACATTGTAAAGCGCATTGAGACGTTACGTGGGATGCGCTATATAAGCACTGATATTATTATTATTATTTTTATTATTACCCATTAACCATATTTTGTATTTGCTAATTATGGAAACTCAACACTGATTTAATTCATCAAATAAAAGACATAATATATAAGCTTAACCTATTATTATACGAACGTACTCGATTTCGATACTGGCGTTTTCACCATGTACATTGAACACATTGTATTAGCAACAGCTATGAAATGCGCCGAGCATTCCACCGACCTACTTTCCCATTGCTTTTGAAACATTCGGCATAAAGCTGAATACAAGTACCTATAAACAATGTTATATACCATCTAGACGTTTGCTAGTTTGAAACAATCTCTGTTTTCGATCTATCAAGTATCACTTACTTTTTGTGTGTTTCCTTTGTTACTACAACAAAAACAAATACCAAATAAATGAAATGATCACAAATCTTTTTAGTGTTAGAACAATTATGTTTAAGTATTGAGGTGAGAAAAGACGTACAATAAAACTATGATTATGAATTAGACATGTTCAATTTCGGATTAAAATATTTTACAAAACAATTGTATATAGTTAAAATAAGTCCACTAGATGTAAATGACAAATAACTGTCTTCAAAATCACCAGAAAAACTCTTCGTTAGCTAAAGAGCAACATCTTTGTAATTTAACACATTTTTATCCATCTTACCTTTTTTGAGTCAGCTTGCACTGTGACCATCAGATGTAAATGAGTAGAATAACTATGACTGCTGCCACCACCGAGATGAAAGTCTACATAGCTACTCTTCATCATCCAACCAGCAAACTATTTGTAATTTATTCATCATCTATCCAGCTTACCTTTCTGAGTCAGCTTGCGCTGTAACCCCCGGATGTAAACGAGTGGAATAACTATGAATACTGCCATCACTGAGAAGAAAAGCTACAGAGCTATTTTTAATCATCTGACAAGCAAACTATTTGTAATTTATCCAACATCTGTCTATCCATCTCACCTTTTTGAGTCAGTTTGCGCCGTAACCACCAGATGTAAATGAGTAGAACAAGTATGACTACTGCCATCACTGCGATGAAGGTCCCGTATATCGCGTCTTTGTCCTTTTGTGTTTGCTCTCCACCTGAATGGATGAAGTACAATAACAATTCACTTAGGGATGTTGAATTAACAATTAATACTACCATTTTCCGCGTGTTACAGAACTTCTAAATTTGGAATAATTTTTCGACTCTCGCACGGCAACCAATGACTTCCTATTTTTAAACTGCACATTTTAATGTTACAACATCTACAGTTATAGTAAGAAACAAATTAAAGTATATCTTTCGATATACGCATAAATGTCCAAAATGTACTGATTTTGTTATTCTAAAATCGAGAATTGAATGAAGCATTGGAGTAAAAAGCAAAGGGACACTAGCTATTGTACCCAGTACTATTAACTGCATTCAAGGGTCTATAGAGGGTCCGATTTATCATAACTCTTTCTACCCTGCACATTCTCTTTAAACGTGTAAATAACAGCTATTTATCAATATATACCTGTTCATATTCCTGTATTGCAGTAACAATTATAATTTCTAAACATAACAATTCTTCATTTCTTACCAGAACAGGTACGTACAGTTGGTCCTGAAAATAGAACAAAACCTGTAAATACTAAAATAATTATACTCAACTATCTTGTACTCAATCATGTTTCAATATTATTTAAAACTACTACTACAATAACTTACACTGAGTTCCATGTAACTGCAGATAAAGCCAAACAAAACCTTATAAGCCCCAGGTATGGCTTTGGTAGCTGGGGTTTTCCCAGCGCTATTTGTTTTTCTCCAGTATCAGCTGAATCGTCTCCAGAAACTCTCTATTAAAGCTACTAGAATAGTATGCCTAATGTAAAATATTTGGCCATATCACTTCTCCCCTGGTATAACTTCATTGGTTGCGTTGATTTTAAGAGAGCTCTACTTGTACATAAGGCACTGTACAAAGCAGAGAGTTGGAATCGGGACAAAAATATTTTTATTGGTGCGACTGAGCGTTAGCTCTCACTGGCCAGTTAATCTGCATCTCCAATCCATTGGCAATCAAACGTAAGCGAACAGTTTATTTTTTTATAAGACACATTCTTAAACATGGTCATTTTATCCTTTCTTTATATATCGGAAATACAGAAAACAAGCAATCACAATGCTCTCCTATGAAATAAAAACTTCTATACCTGGTAATACATGGATACTCTTTCTTTTTGTCTCATCAAACAGACTTTCTCCATATCTGTTCCAGGCAGTAATAACAAAGTAGTAGATATTGTTCATCTCCAGCCCAGATACTTTGTACTGTAGATCAGCGCTGGAGGTGTTCTGTGAGGACCATTGAGTGACAGCTCCGCTGCTAAACTTCTGTTGCATCCACACAGTGTACGTCAGTATTTTACCGCCATTCTCAGAAGCCGCTGACCATCGCAGCGTTATCTCCTTTTTTGATATCTCGGTTTTCTTATTGAGCAACAAAGGTAGACCAGGCTTACCTTAAAGAGACACACAAGACGGTCCACCAAAATGATGAAATATGGTTCAAAATTGCAACTTTTTCTTGTAACAAATATGAATATAACTGATTAGTTGGCAGTTCGTTAATTGAAAAAATATACAATGTAGCTTCACCATTAGAATAATAATAATAATAATAATAATAATTACAACAATAATAATAATAATAATAATAATAATGATAATGATATTCTTTCACCTGGATGCTCCTCCTACTGGAGTGATTTCAAGGAGGTCCAGGAAAATTACAAATTAAAGTAAAAAACATAATAATTTTATTATAATTCGTTTTCATGTTCATAGTAGTTTATTTCTTTTTCACCTTCAGCTCTTGTAGCGATCATCTTTGTAGCAGCTTCACCAGAGCCAACAACATTCCTTGCAAAGATTTTGATGACGTAGGACGTCCCTGGCCTGAGATTCTTTATAACCGCGTCTGTACCAATCACAACATTTGCGGTACGTGCAGAAGTATTCTTGTCAATGTAAACTTCCACCTTGTACTCAATCACAGCACTTCCTCCATTGTCAGATGGCGCCTTCCAGCTCATCTTCACGTTAGAGGCCTGTATGTTCTTGTCATGTACAATGATTACTGGCATACCTGGTGTGACTAGAGAAACCATTGATGCTTGTAATTAAATTAAATTAAATTCCTTTACACAATAACCATGAAATATACAAGCATTATCAAAATAAGTATTGGCAAAATACTGGGATTAAGGAATTGAAGTTGAAATGACTACTCTAGTTATTAGGACATTTTGTATTATTTGGCTCTATCCAGCAACACATATCCGCGTTGCGAACGTTATGAAGTCAATTTTGTCTCCTGTCATATACATCCAAAGATCTATAGGATGTATTTCTATAATATGAATATTTGTAAGCATACTTTAAGTGTAATAAAATTAGACTGAACTAGGAATGTAAAATTCACTATTTTTCGGTAATTATTTTCTAAAAGGAATAAAACGTCATAGTGTTTTATATTATTATCTATAAACACGCGCGACGCTGTTTTATTCCCTTAATGTAACGTTAAATT
Organism: Epizoanthus scotinus; assembly: GCA_024757865.1. Lineage (NCBI taxonomy): Eukaryota > Metazoa > Cnidaria > Anthozoa > Zoantharia > Epizoanthidae > Epizoanthus > Epizoanthus scotinus. The sequence goes on along the minus strand of JANUFV010157982.1, from coordinate 4,500 downwards.
ACAGTGAACTTATTTTTGTAATTAAGTGATACTTACACCACTGAAGAACAGTTACGACGTGGTCCGTACTTCCAACGTAATTGGTAGCACGACACATGTACTGTCCATAGTCCCCCGGTTCAGATGCTGTAAACAACCCAATCCTACTACCATCAGTGATGTTAGTTTTTCCAACAATAAGTTCACCACCACTTGGGCTGAACCATTTAAACTCCTTTGGTGGAGGGTTCCCCTTAGCCACACACTGAAGAGTTATCGTGTGTCCTGCCCAGGACCCCGCCGTCGTGTTGCTCTTTCCTGTTACAAACTCAGGTTTATCTAGAATGCAATACAAGTTCGTATAAGTTATTCCAGGTAAAATTAGTTAAATGTAGCTATCTTTTTGTGCGTTGAAAGATAAACATCATAATGACTATGAACAAAAAGCAAACATTAACGCGAGAATCAGTATATTGTGAGCAATGAAAATCTTATAAGTCTAAATTGAAATATTCCAAAGATTCTGTTTAGTTGAAACCTTCTTCAGGGTATAATGATAAAAATATACAAGCCGATCCAGTGGCGAACGGTGTCCGCCCAAAATTACTAATTAAAGTAAAGTAACTTTATTTAACGTCGGTATTTCCAGGTCTGCGATAAGTTTTCCAACCAGTATCAAGTAAAAAGTTATAACAGTTTTTTATTGAAATGAGTTCGTCCCGGTCTGCATTCATCTGTATCTCATGGAAACAACCCCTAAAATACAAATTAAATGGTGAAATAAAATTCTTCCAAGAATGGCCTTTCTTTTGAAACAAGTCAGAAAATATATTTTCTCAAAAGAAGACTTTTTACCTCTCTCTACCTGACAATACCATCTATCTATCTATATTGGGTGCCTAATGATATATAGTCAGTGAGATAATAAGAAAAAAAATGAACAAAAAAAAGACGTTAGTTATCTTTCCTGAATTGATTCATTTCAATAAAGGGTTAAACACGCTCCAATACGCTACTTTCCTAATGTAAATTTGTTCTCGTTCCAGTTCTCTCAGGGTTCATTAATTCCACAATTTCTTGAATTAATGATACAAAACTTGGCCGAGTTGTTACATTTTGAACCCTGAGTGAACTGGAACGAGAACAAGTTTGCATTAGGAAAGTAGCATATTGGTACAGCCGTTTGTCGTTGAAAGTATTCTTTCACTAGCACCATTCCAATCAGAGTGTGTTTTTACTGTACGTACTGCCATATCCAACATTCACAAATCTTTAGGTCTCTAGAGTAATAAACCCCAAAACGTACACTGTACATCCAGTTGTATCGTGTTCCTGATGGTCGCCTTCCTGTTCCTGGCCACACACTCATAGGTCCCGCTATCCTCTCGCGAGAGTGAGGTGAAGTTAAGATCGGCCTTGTTCCACCCCGACGAGATGTTCATTGCACCCTTCATCCAAGACACGGTAGGTAAAGGATTACCTTCACTGGTTGAACAGGGAATCCATAACGGATCGCCTTCCTTTAGAGCACCAGGAGCAGCAGGGAGGCTAGAGAACTTGGGTGTCACTACAACAAAAAACAGTACAGTTGGGATTGTTGATGTTGTATATTCCACATACATTGAAAATAAACTCAGTCCAAGATCAAATATCTTGAAAGTCCAATATTTTAAAAGTATTGATATATTTGTTTCATTTTCATTTTTTGGTGTTTATACAGTGATGTATACATATTATAATATATATACGTTGAGTTATACCTAAAACTCCTAGAACTATAAGTTGTTACTTAACATGATATTGGAGAACATGTTTTATCAATCATCTAGCTCCTGTTTTACGTTGAAGATGTTTTTTCCAAAACTTAAAAATAAATGATTATTTAGGTTGACATCAATTGTTCTTATAGTTTTATTGATTTTTGTTAATTAGTCGATTATGAATGAGTGAATTTGTTATCGTTACTATTTTTCCCTATTATTATTATATTTTCTATAATATTTAATAAGGATATTTAAAAAAATCATTTCAGTGATGCAAGCATTCCTCATAGATATATTTTATTATTATTATTATTATTGCTATTAGCACTTGGGAAAAGCGAAGGTGGGAGTGTTGGCGTGAGCGTGTCCTTTAGTTTGTCTTGGCAATTATTCCTCCTCGATGAATAGTCGCAATGCGACACTATTTGGTTTCTAGATACAATGGCATAATAGCCTGGAAATTTTAAAATTTTAACTTTAAAAGTTATAAATTTAAAATTAGTAATTTTGTGGTTTTTGTGTAGTGATGTTTGCCATTTTTGGGCGGTATTTGCCGGTTTTGAAGGAAAAACAAAGCGAAAAAAGAATCAAGAGGCGAAATCGAAGAAAAAATAAACATAAATTATTGATAAAATCAAAATTCACCATCATTTGAATTTCTCGGCTTATCAAGCTGGTTATGGACATTGTTTTGGTTTTGGTTTTCTCTGAAATGTTGTTTTTAAAGTAAAAAACGTATTCCAAAAGATAATATATTATTTTGAACAGTTTTTTTTAATTATTAATATTATAAAAAGGGTAAAATATACCAAATTCGATCGACGTTCTTTATGACGTCCTTCTTATTTTATTCGCAGAGGATTATGGGTTCGAAGGAAGCTCAATCGAGGAGGAAAATTGAGTGTTATATTGTATTTTACATCCCGAAAATCCGCTGCTTCTTACTACCTTAATCTTTACTTTATATAATATCGCATCGATATTGTTATGAATGAGTATAAAGCGCGTAATTTATAATCTCTGTTTTGCTCCATTGAACAGATCAATTGTTTTCTTGTGTCACTTGACTCTGTAGTTTCTTTGCAATTCAATGTGATTGTTGTACGGTTTTATTTTGTGTCGGTCTGATGTACAAATCAATTTACTGAATCGGCTTATTAATCAAAAATGCCGCTGTTAAAACTTATAGACAGAGAAAGTAGACACAAAGTCGCAATCGTAACAATAATGCCCCAGATACCGGAAAAAATGCAAGAACATTGCTGAAGAAAAATGACCTACTATGTGTGGAAATATTCCGAAATTGCACTGCCTTGTTTTCAAAGCACCCCCCCCCCTCCCCCCTCGCCTTTCTCCAAAGATCTACACATACACATACATACTAAAACGTATAACATGTATTTACCTAATAATTGAAGAAGCGTTGGGTTCCACGGCAGTTTAACATAATTCGATTGTCCCTGAGGTGTTGCGACTGTATTACATCCATAATGTTTGTTAGCATCTGACAGTTTTACTTTTTCCAGAATAATTCGAATGAGTCTTGTCTTTACGTCACCAGTGAAATTTACACGGCCAGTATACGCCGGGGGAAGCTCGTTGGAGATGAATACCACATTACTTCCAGTTACCACAAGGAACGTTTTACTCAATGCTGAAGCTGAACCACTTCCAAATTTCACTTCATTCACAGTATACGTAGATGATATCGTCCACTGAAAAATGACGTCGCTTCCTTCTTCAACGTAAGTCGACTTCCCAGGCGAGCTCGAGTAATCAGCTCTAACTATCACTGTGCAAGACATAACAACGTAGCACCTTCAATAATTCTGATTTCCCAATGCTATATTTAGAGTGTAAAAACGGAAAAACCCTTTGATTCCTCATAACCAAAAAGCCTAGGGTTGAAACAAAACCAGGAAACTAGACAGGACTCTCACTACATTGTCATTAATTTAATACATGTATAGGTCATTGAATGTATTTAAGAATAGTTTAGTACTCACTTGCTTCATTTACAATCATACTTGCCATCAAACATCCGATGCAATCAAATAAGAACAACATATTTTCATCACAGTCCGCAAGTGGTTCAGAAATTAATAGTTGTCCTGTTTTTTTCCAAATGCATTCATTTGTTCGAGTTTGCGCATGGGAACTAATTGCCCCGATATGATTAGATCGTTAGTTCCTCGTTACTAGTCACTTACTGCAGCAAGATAAGAATGCGCGATCTGCTGAATTTATTCTGGATTTACTAACACCGCTGCAAAACGTCTGCGCATGCGCGTGATGTGTCTTAGTAATGCTGTGCCAACCAAGTTAAAAAAGGATTTAGCCACGGTTCCAAGGTTCCAGCACGGATCATATATTAAGTGGTTGGCTAGGGATCGTTGACAGTAGCGGTTAGCACTAGTTTCTATCTATTTCTATCTGTTTCTATCAACCGAGGGTTATTGACCGTGATTATTAAAGAAGATTGGGGCGACTAATAATTTAGGCACGTAACGTTACGGAAGCGATCTATTTTTAGTAGCAAAGCACGGCCGGGCATCGGGACAAAGCACCAACGCATATTTAAAAGTCTCAGAACATGTAGAAGAGGTTTACACGAAAAATTTGACTTATTGATCACACAGACAACACGCTGTAATGGTTTGGGAAATTAATATAATAATATTTAATAATATTTAATATTTCTATTGCGCATTTTAGCATCTGACTATGATCAAATGCGCATTAACTAAAATTAACTAAA
>JANUFV010157871.1:0-12901 GCA_024757865.1 Epizoanthus scotinus | reverse complement strand
AAGGCCGGGGATTGAGCCCGGGACCTTCTGGCTGGGAGTCAGAGATCTTACCGACTGCGCCAACCACGCTCACACAAATACAACCCTCGGGAAGGCCGGGGATTGAGCCCGGGACCTTCTGGCTGGGAGTCAGAGATCTTACCGACTGCGCCAACCACGCTCACACAATATTCATGTATTTAAGCCGGAGTTTCGTGCAAACATAAGTTTGCCGCACCGATAAACAGCAAATTTGCTCAAAGTCTTATTTTGATGCCGTCATGTTTTTTTCAATCAAGGACGGGCATTAAACTGTGAACATGCGTTCTCTCAAGGTACTCTACTCCTACAACTGTCAAAGTTCTTGGGAGTTATTGTACATAAACTCACTTCCAGACATTTGTTTTTAAGACCAACGAAGCCATTTAGCACACAGATGACCCACAGAACGCACATGGGAAGGATGCTAAATTGTCAGCGTATGCGTCAGATCAAATATTCCCCCGCGCGCGGAAACAGGATGGTTTGTATAGGTAATCACATGGATTTGGGTGCGATTTGGAATAAATCAGCACCGAGGGAAATTTTCAAAGATTTCAAAATTGCACGAGTGCGATTTGTAGTCTTCAAAAAATCCACGAGTGCTGATTTATTCCAAAATTGCACGAGAAATCATGTGATTACTTGTTAATCATACAGAAACAAAAATTCATTAGATATCTACTGACTGCCTTCGCTTAGATTCCTTAATGAGTTGCCTTTATGTGGACGGACATTTTCCCGCCAGCGGTACGGCTTCAGTTGTACTCGTTTCACTTGATAGAGCAAGTGTTTAGATTTTCTGCTTCATAAGTTAAATGCTTCTAACCACTCGATGTTCATCCTTTTCATTTTGAGCCATGTTTTAGCTTCAAATTACAGCAACTTGTTTCAAGCAAATCTCCTTCCGAACAAAAACAAAATGGCGAAAGTTTGTTTGCTTGTCAGCCTCGTTCCCAAGATAATCGACGTGTTAGCTGCGATCTGATTGGCTACAGTTTTTCACTAGCCAATTAGCGTTGGATTTCAACATTTTGCACTTGATTTTAAGTAACGCATTGTGATTTCAACAAAATTGCACTGTGATTTCAAATAAACAGTACATCTCTTATCCAATCAGAATGTCGAATTTTTGTTCCTGTATGTTTTGACACATGGGAACGAGGCTAAATCGTCAGCGTATGCGTCACATAGAATATTTCCCAGAGCGCGAAAACAGGAAAACTGTCCAGGCGCTAAAGGCTGTATATTTTGACCTGATTGGTACAGGTCCTCGTTTTGTGTCATGTTCACGCATCTTTTTTTGCCTGACACGAATAAATCTAAAACGCATCCCATGCGCGTACGCCCCATCAAATACGGCAACAATTCCACAAACAACTGTAAAGATTACCAGGGCAACGTTTTAATCCATTTGTATAAAACTTTTTGATACATATATGTGCACCAGAGATAAAACTGCCTTCCTAATTACTGATCGTGCCCTGTGGTCATATATTCTATTTTGTGGATGAGACGCGAACTTGAAGTGGCCGCTGACATTACAATGCCATATATTCAACACAAGAACACCACGTTGAGCCCGCACTCATCTTCATACTTCTTACTAATCCCTATACATATATAAAAGCGATTGTCACAGTTCGAAATTGCATCACGAAATCAAACTACGAGTAATAGGTTCTAGACTTTTATGAGTGGATATAGTAAGAATATCGTTGAATATAATCGCGGGCTGGAGCCAAACAGGATCAACTGTCTGGCTTCAAGTTTCTTTGAATTAGAAGTTTGACGCGCCCACTATCTACCGTTACATGTCCAGCGGATCAGATTCATCCTCAAGTTTGCGTGACACCTGTACTGTAATCACATGACCGAAGGCGTGACCTAGTGTCACAAACCCATCATAAAGATATCTGATCAAACAATTAAAATCTCTGTACACAGTGAGGAAATGTGAACGTATCTACAGATATTCTAGCGATAAGTAAAACCGTCTAAAAACTGCGGAGTTATCATTTGACTCCGCGAGCCGAAAACGGCAAAATTTTACAAGAAAAACAATATTTATTTAAAATCTTTGGACGATCTATATACTAATAGCAACATAAAACTGACAATATAATACTATTGGATTTAATAATATCAAATTAAAAGGATCATCATCTGAGTTAAATGTGGTTTTAGCTACAAGTACTTGCTCCACCCTATTTACAGAGTAATCTTCGAAATAAAATACCGACGCAATTTGAAAATTAAAACAACTAATCTATTGAAAGGTCGTTCGGAAATGAAGTTTTTAAAACGCGTCTTGTACACTAAAACGGGATTTCATATCACGTGGAAAGTTCGGATAATCTGTAAATCACCAACCGATGCGAATCACACACGTCTGCAGTCAAATGGTCAGCGCTCTTCACCAATCTGTGTAAAGCTGCTCCTGTCTCGCTGTCAGTAGCTTCCCAGTCACGTGACGAGTTATTGGTGGCAAGGTAAATCCTCAATACACAAATGCCGATCACGTGGATTTTGTCGAAGAACCGCTGGACAGTCTCCTTATACTTCCATTACCATTCTCACGAAGTTCATTGTCTGATCCAGATTTTCGCTCGCCCTCAGGGGATGACGGGATTGCAAGGGCTTCGAGCGACGACGCTGACATTGCTTTGACTTGCGAAATCACGACCTGCGCGCGCATAGCGTCTTCCTCCAACTCCTTCATCCTTTGTTGTCTCCAGGCCGCCCGCTTCTCGGCTTCAAGAGCACGTTTCTCGGCGGCAGTTAAGACGCGTTTGTCTTTCGACGATTCCGGCATGGTGTTTTGTCCGGCTTGTCTCTGCTGAATTCGGCCCCTCACTTCTTTCTCTGCTTCCTCTGCTTCAAGTCTTTTGGCCTGGTCTGAACACAAAAGAACAACAGTGATCAAATTATAGCCAGGTTTCTACTCTACGGACTCGTTATTAAATACAGAGGGGGAGATTACAGTAAGGAGAGATTACCTTTGGCCAAAATCCTACACTTTTTATTTTTATTTTATAAGAACAAACTTAATAAGAACATTCAGGCTAAAATCGCCTAAAAATAAGATCAAAAGAATAACAAACTGAGGCTGGAATAAAACTTCATTCGAACTTCATAAGAACAAGTAGAAAAACCCCAAGATACAATATTCTATCAGTAGGTGATAATATAGTGTTCCACAATCTTGAAACAGTGTAAACAAGAACCTAAAGAAATTTTAGGCGAGTTAAAATGCCGAGTGAAAACACAGCCAATAAGAACAAAATAAGAACACTTTGAGCCTGAAATTTTCAAAAAAATAAGAACACTGAGCCCGAACAAATTTTTACTGGTTCTTATAAAGAAAAAAAAGTGTTCTACACTGTATCTATCTATTACACAATCAATTTAATAGAATAATTTTATTTTGAGATTGAAAAACAAATTTGGCAAACTAATTTCAATGACCTACATGTGCATGTATGTTCTGTAATTCAACTATGAATTTGATATTCCACATAATGACGACAGGTGACATCTGGTCCATGTAAACCATTAGGATTTTGATTGTCTTTAGGATTTTGAATTACACCAGCCTTACTGTGAGAAACTGGATCTCAGGATTACATAGTCACCTGACAGATTATCAGTGGAACATTATATCTAAAATATCCTTGCCTTACTTGCACAAGATATATCTTGTTATAATCTTATATTGCAAGTGTAAATTAAAACTTATCAATTTGTTACTTTTTACTGTCATGTGGACAGAGATGATACTTTTGCACAATTTTGCTGATAACAGCAAAGATATTGTACACAAAGCAATACCAGTTCCAAATTCAACTTTTCACAAAATAAATCAGGTTTAATTTGACAACTGATATTTTATTGACCGGCTCCTAATCTAGCCATATGGACACATACATACATACATAGTGATCACATATAGAATGTTTCAAAATTCCTTGATCATGATATATGTCTGTCAATGCCGTAATAACTACAATATACCATATGGGTTTATCTTGAATTGCCACCTACTACAGCTGCACTGATTGAATATAATGTATATAAGTGCTGGTGTTCTAAAAAATAAATATAAAATAAAAAAAATAAACACTTTTAAATATAAAATATTTATACATACGGTACATACATTACTTATCTACAGCTTTGATATTTGTCAGACTACCATTGAATTAAAGATGAATCAAGTTACAAGTCTTAGTCAGGCCTAATATGCTGAGGGGGAAGGGTAATGGTGTTAACTGACTAGCATACATGTAGAAACACTGAATTTCTGTACTGTAAAATGAATGTATAAACAGGACAAAGTCAGTTTAATGACTACAACTGTATAATTTATATGATCTACTGACACATATTTTGTCCATGAAAATGTTGCTTAAAGGAAATTATTACCTGACTAAGATAATTTGCTATTATCTACTGACTAAACTACCTTTATCTTATGGGTTACTGACTACAGTGGTTCCCTATCACCTATTGTTAATCCTCAACCGTGTATGCATGGATATAGTATATATATATATATATATATATATATATCAGCACTTTGAACAACCTTACAACCTGGTACATTGTGTACCAGTGCAATGTACATTTATAATTATGTTTGTAAACTATGATTGAACAATTACAAAAATCTATGTTTTCTACATCGGTCATGTATGAGTAGGTGAAATGACGGCATTGATGTACCACAATGATTTGAAAAGTTTATCAACTACACAATTTGTTTTATAATACAGTGTACATGTATATTTAAGTTATTAATTACACTGTATTTTCAGGTTTTATTTTCTGTAGCCAAGTGATTATTAGAAGATGCATAAAGTAACCCTCTACCGACATGCATGTATTTGCATGATGCAGATGCAAAACAAAATTCATTTTGGATGACAAAATAGGTTGTCATGTCACACACAATACCTAGAGCCACATGTGATAGCAATACTGACCTTATATTCACCAGTGTCCTCACTTCCCTTTGGAATGGAGTATGTGAATGGTCTCCCAACAACAGCGATTACATCTGGAAATTGATGAAAGCTCTCTGTAGATATTGTGCAAATTAGCAGTACAAATACTAAAATGCAAGTCTCCATTCTTGGGACAGTGAAGCAGCGAATTTGTACTCTCTCCACTTGCAGACAGCAGTTCTTTATGCTGGCTCCAGATGGTACTATAACTGTCAACCAAGTGCCATTCACATTCCTGTAGATGGATCATTGATAAGGTAATGCAAATGAAAACACATCACTTTTAAAATTATCACTTAAAGAACACAGGGGCAGGCAAACTGGAGTATTAAAACCTGTGGGTATCATGTGCTCATTCAAGAACAGTGGAAAATATGATCAATTCATTAATAACGATTCACCATAAAAATAGTCATCTACATGTAGAGGTGTGATAAACTTAATAAAAATGTGGAAATTATAGAACAAAATAATGTTTGAAATGATTTAAAAAACCCTAGCATATAAAGGAGTTGTGCTAATTGAATTGGGTACAAATGTATGTATAGACTACATGTATTCCTGGTTACAAATAGGTAATATTAATCTACATATTAACAAAACATTTCTCCAGCATTTTTCAAGTTCCTACAATTCTGAGGTTATAGAAAACAATATGATTAAAGGTAATACTACACAAAGATAATGCAGGGTGTGAAATATGATTACCATATGGGGTCAGATCACACACAGTCACACATTAGCACAACATCTGGCCTACATGTACCAACAAGGAGTTTTCAAACACAGGAAATTGTCAATTCATGAAGATAGTACTTTAAGTGCAGAAATACTGAAGGAAATTCAAAGTAAATATTGAACCCTTCAAGATCAACTAAACAATTCTGCAATCATTGTAAACAGTACAAGAAGTATATTGCATGTCGCAAGCAAAATGGATAGCAATGACAACACAGGCATTATTTAATCTATCCAGCACATGGGAGTGGTTACAATGGATAAGAACACAGACAATTAAGTCACATTGAGGACAGCAAAGAAATCATAACACAGATAGTGCCATAGCTGCCCTTATCTTCACTGATGTATGTTCTGTAAATCATTCTAATTTGGATCCTGTTGGGTTCTTTTTACAATAAACAAGATAACAGCACAGTCTGAAAGCTGGAATCTGAAACCTTTGTAATTTCTTTACTGCAAACTTATTTTAAAATAAAAGTAGTTTCTAAAAACCCAGGTTTTCTACATTTATTGGCGAGTAAGCAAGGGCAAATGATGGATTATGTTTTCGCCTTGAGGGTGTAAGGGGCTAATACTTGAAATGTCAACTTAGCCTTTTCACTCTCTTGGCAACACATCAATTTTAAGTTGATTAACCCAGTTTTCTGTTTTACTAACAAGGAGTTGAGGAGTACAGGCAAGCACGAATAATCAGTGTAATAGCACAAAGAATGACAAAACAACAAAACATGCTACAAAATACCATAAGTTCATAGTGTTAACATTTGACATGCTTATTCCTTCACCAAGAGATATCAACTTACATACATCAAGCTATTGGCAACTTCTCAAGTATGCAAACACAAGTCTAAACTTTTTTAAAGTAACATGTTATCTTGAAATGTCCGTGTCTTATCACAATCATAGCTCTGATCATACAACTTAATTGCCACAGGCTGTAACAGAAACAAGCTGTCCAAGTGTAAGACCAGTTTTCTCCATCCTATTCAGTTACCTGACAGATCTTAGCCCTACCCAAGGTGAGGTATTACCAAGGCCATCAACCTTTTGAACCTTTTATATTCACACACCTAGATAAATACACACTGACGTAGGAAGAACTTAATGTGGTATTTTCTTACCGAAATGGAAAGTTACTAGTACTTTTTGCTACCAAGTAAAATTAACAAAAATGAGATTACAAGAAAATAGATAATTTCTAAATTTCGCCATTTAATGGTTGATTCACTTTTTACAATAACTGTTCAATTTAGACTGTCTGCACATATATTATATACATATAAAAATCAATGACAATATGATTTGTTCATCACATGTACAAAAGCTTTCACACCCAAAATACGTGACTTTTTAAAATAGCTTTCAAACTTTTAAGACTGAGTTTCAATACAGGACTTATAAAGATGAATGCATGGCCTTGTTTGGTCACTTCTTGCATTACTCTATTACTATTAAAGTCAGCCTGAACATAAAATACAATAAAAGCCAACATCACAGCATCCAAAGCTAATAACATGACTGCAGAATACCATAAATCATTTTTAAAACATACACATTTGATCATGTACAAATCAAATAGGTACTCACACAGCACTCTCAACATTCCACAAAATTGAGCCACTCCATTATCAATGATACTTATATATAAATCTGTTACAAATACAAATCAGAAGATTTGGTCTTTCAAAAGTCTCACGAACACATTATCCTTATAAAGCTTACCAGACCCAAAGAAAGTACTAACTAATTGCAATTGCAATAGTAAGTATATTTTCAAGAAACACAACTTCATTATAATATTATTTTAATTGTATGCCACAGTATGTGTACTGTAGCTAGCTATTAAATACCGAGTTCTAAATACCACCGACATGTATACTAGAAATTGTCTGGACATATTTAGTAAACACCACATCTGCTATGGATATCTGTTCAGCAATGTCTTAATCCAGGTCTATTCCATAGCCTTTGTCTTTATAATATACAGACATTTCAAGATGCATATCTTCAAACTTGCCCGCATTCATAGTATTATTTATTTTTCATCATTTTATCACCGACGTCGATCGAAATGTACAAACCTGAATGTGAAATCTACCAGTTGAGCGTGTGGTGTAGAAATGTCGTTTTCCACACAAAAATATAATTAATCTCTCTTCGACCACATATTTCGTGAATAATCGTGTACAATTAATAAAACACCTTCGAAAAATTCTCTGACCTGAAATTCATAATGATTTCTCAAACAAGTCACTGAAAATGCAACCCGGCCCTGGTTGCCAAAGACTACAACGCATTTTGATTTTCCCAAGTTGCTCTGAATATAAAGTAACTAATATTATTTAATGCATGTCACGAAAAAAATATCTAGCTAGTCTGATCTTTTGTACTATGAACAGATAAATTATTTTAAGTTAAGAAGGCAGAAAATGCCGATTATCAAATAAACACACCATACCATCAGTTATAAATTCATCAGCGAAACTATTTAGAGTCATTTCCAAAGTCATTATAATGCTGGTACTTTTATCAGTTCTTAAATTATATTTTAAAGAATCTCGAAAGAGCAATATGAAAGACTAATTCGACTGAGAGTTAAGATCGTTTTAAGCTCAGCCATTGTTAAACCATTACCCACTTAATATTTTGACTATCTCATTGTGACAGCATGATCATGATGTGCCAAAGGAAAACAGACCATGCAAAAATTATGCATGGAAATCACGCGCACTTTCGGTCACATTTCAAACGACAACTGTTCATGAATGGAGAAACATAACAACCCTTCTGTGACCAACTTGCGTGTTCTTTTAATCCCTCAATATATAACGGCAGCAGAAAAAGATATTTGCTCTACTTTTAGAATGTAATATACTGAATACAGAGCGTCTGCTAATCAATATCTTTCAGGAGACTCGAATCGGAAGCGCTCTATAAAAATGTGTTCAAAAGTCTACACTACGCACGGAACCGCGTATTTTAGTGAACAAACTGGTAGAGCAAAAAGGAAATGTCCAGCATTTCTCTTTACCTAAAGTATAAATGTACTTAGCAAGATACTTTTAAAATATTTAATTCAATTCACCGAGTTAGCCGTTTGCGTCTCAGAACTTTCTAACAACCAGGCGTATGGATTTCAAATGAAATTAAATGGTACAGTCGAGTTCTACGATTATACCCTGAATTAGTTGTTTTGTTGCTACGGAGCAGTTTCCATGAATGAAAGTTAAATCTGAGTAACGAATGTAATGATAACCACAATCATATGGAAGAATAATGTTCCGTTGAACAGAATGAAGGTGATAAATGCAATCACCAGTCGCGATCAAAGGAACAAAACCCCTACATACTGATATAAACTAATAAAGCTTCTATCAGCTTAACAACTTGCAAATCGCACCTTCTGATTTCGTGAACAGCTGTGCCAGAATTGAGACTCAAAATCTAAGCAAACTTTCTTTTAATTACTCCAAAATTAGCTAACAGTTTTCTGGGGCAGTTTCGTTTGTGCCTGTGAACTCAAACGATCAAATGGCCTGTCAAGAATCTGTTCGCGAAAAACATTGCGGGAAACTTCGCCTATACAAATCATTCGTTTCAAACTCACCTTGATAAATATGCAATAAGTCCTTCACGGGTCCAAACAGATTTGAAGCCCAATTCCAAGTTATGTTTCCTCTGTTTACTTAGCTTTAAAGAACAGTAAATTTCACACAATAAAACAGTATATCGGTAAGGAATATGTATGATATGAAGAACACAGCGACGCCGCTCCGAGCCCCAGCAGTTTCTGAACAAAATGTGATTGACACATTCCAAAAATAGTTATACACACTAACCAATCATGTTCAACCATCACAAAGAAGCCCTTCAAAGGTCGCATTATTCTAAAGAAAGATAAAGAAAGGACCTCTTTAGCTGCTCGTTCATCGCCCCGGTGCATAAAATCAATGGCTTGTTCTTTTAAATCTTAGCAATAGTTGTAAACAAAGCGCAGTACATTTCATTTACACCCACTGTGAAATTTTCAAAATGTATTACTCTGCCTCTGTTCGCTCACGACCAGGGAAAGAAATATTCTATATTCGAAAACAAGTTCGCGAAAGTCAAAGGCCGAAAGGGTGACAGGAAGTGGTTACAGTGAAAAGCGGACGATATCTCAAAGTCTAATGGTATTTCTGATTTCACAGTCGGACACTGATCATCATTTCTTTTTCTACATCCATGAATTCGAAATAATAAAGTAATCCTATTTGTACTTGGCTTTTGATCTTTTAATGTTTGGACTTTGGTGGACAAAGGTGTGTGCAATAGCCGGGCTTTAACATTCAGTTTAATTGTGGTAGTAATATCACTGTATTGTTGTTAGAATTCAATTTGTTAATGTGTTTTTAAAATATGCTTTTTAAAATAAAAAGATGATGCTTCATAGGAACATTAATTTTAATAAAGAAATAAAAGATATCTGTGTGTATAATCATATAAACAGCACTAGAAATTCGATACATCTACTACACCACTCACTGACTCATACACACACTCATTGTCATAGGCTTGGATGGAAGATAACCTGCCAGCAGAGGTCTCTCAATCTCATATCCATACGATGAGCTATAAGAGGCCTTTGCTCGCAGGGTAAAGATAATTTAAAAACCAACACGGCCGATCAGTTGACTCCTTTCAATAATTAGTTCACGTCATGTCAGGTACAGTGAGTGAGTGACAAAAAACCTTTGCAAATACATCCAGTGAATCTTTTTCTATTTTAAAAATATTGTAGTCGTGTTAATGTATGTCGATATGAAGCCTTTTTTCTTGAAAAAGGTCCTGGTTTCGTTAGCTAATTTTCAATTACAGTTCTGGCAATTCTGGCATTTCCGATCTCGCAGTTTCCCTCCTCTGTCGCGTAGCACGCCCACAAAAATGCAATCGTGATATTTGTTTCGAAATCAATCAGATTAGGAATGCGTTTTCTCTATTCTGCGAAATAAAATAATATAATCATCAAAATATTGAGAACAAAATGAGTACTATGAAATGGTAAATAGAAGCTAGCTAGTTTCATGTTAAAGTTAAATGTTTTTTATAGTTTTTCCATTTCGCCCTTTCAACAGCCGAAAATTAGTTTCATGGTCTTAGTTTTGTGAAAGCGATGCAGTCTCTCACAAACTCCAAACTGCGAGTTTTCGCGTCGCATTTTTATTACCGTCATAATATTTCCCCCTCTTAAATATTAATAATGTTATCACGTTTTTGTTATAACTTTACCTAACAGTGACAGGAAAGTAAGACCAATTCTGGGTGAAGAGCAGCTTATCGCTGAATATCTAATGCGTTTCTTGTTATTATTAAAACCGCTTTCCTGGTCAAGGTAAAATGCAAGTATAGCCCTGGGCGATTGGGTGTGCGATTTCTGCGGTGAACTTGCATTTTTCCGCTTGAAAACATTTGAACACTAATCAACACAGTTCAAGATAAACAGAACGAGGAAATAAGTTCTCTGCTTTCGTGGCTAAAGTTCAGTATAAAGTAGATTCACGATGAGCTTTATGGTGATTCGGGTAACAGACGCGACTGGTGAACTTCGCTGTAGACTGCTGTGTTTCATAAACATAAATGCCTACATCCACACATGGTTGACGAATATTTGTTAAATAATTTACCATAGAGGTCGTGGTCACAGCCTTTATGAAAACAATTAAAAAGTCGTCAACATTCTTGCATTTTTAAAATCATTAGAGAAAACATGTTTGGCGACACCAATTCTAATATCAGCAAAATTGCAAAACCGACTGGCAAGAGCGGAGCTCAACTCACTTGAAAACCCACATACAGTTACAATAACATCGCATTATTCGCATATTTTCATGCTCTTAACAAGTAAACTGCGCTTTCGCGTATAGCTTCCGCGTATCTCGGGACAGTGTAGTATATTTGTAGTAGTATATACTAAGACCATCCCCAATTGTTTTGTCCTTTTCTGTCGTTTCGGATCGTCAAGATATATATGCCGCCGGTCAATTCAGTCAAAAAAAGCAAAGAGAAAAACAAAATTGCCATATGTAAGCGAAGCTAATATATATGTATGTACCGGATTTTAAAGTTTTTATTGGCGTAAGATTTGAAATGCGACAACTGTCTCAAATAGAAATGTTATAAAGCGGTCTGACGGGACCCGACTTTAGGGGGGTCGGTTGGGGGTCTATGCAACCATGATGCAGCCCACCACCACTAGAGTTAAATTACCATATTTTAATCCTAACATACTATTTTAAAAAAGAGCAAGAACGGGCAACAAAGGTATTTCTTGTTCACTGTACTGTAGAATATATGTATGTATCAAAATGTTCATTAGTCATTTGATATACCCATATTATAGAAATTTACCAAAATACCTTGGGGGTACACCGCACAACCCACCACCTAGACCGGTAAACGTCTGGTCGCTGCTAAGATTCAAAGTTTTGATTTCTTCCATTAAAGTTGAGTCTATATTGGAAGTCGAGTCAATGACGACTTCTAATGAACGACACTTGACATTATATACAATGTCGAAAACCTGTTGAACATTTGATAGTATAAAAACTGTTCTCTTATGACATGCATTTATTGTATATTTTTGTAACTAATCTTAAACATTTTATGTGGGTCGGATGACAGTAAACGGAAAAAAAAGTGAGGATGGCCTAAACGGTCCGAAATCAAACTTTCTACTTTTTTGAAATCACTTTAGACTTCATAATCCTTAGTGTAACAGGAGTTTTTAAAAACAAAAATATTTTCACTGTCACTGTTAGTGTTAGTTAGTCTAGTCACGATCGATACTGAAAATGCGATGATTGAGAATTTCCATCTTTCCTTTCAACCATATAACTTCATAACTGTTTTGTTACCATGGATACCAGAAAACACTTTACAACAGACTTACTTATTTACTACCTTAACAAAGAAAATATTACGAAAAGTCAAAAATTCGTTATTATATTATTGACATCTTGACCTAAAATATATCAAATATTCAGTCAACTGCACGATTACTCTATAGATTAATTTTAAAATACTAAAATATTATCGTTTCCAAAGCAAGATTATTTTTTTTAGAACAAACTTT
Source organism: Epizoanthus scotinus (assembly GCA_024757865.1). Taxonomy (NCBI): domain Eukaryota; kingdom Metazoa; phylum Cnidaria; class Anthozoa; order Zoantharia; family Epizoanthidae; genus Epizoanthus; species Epizoanthus scotinus. The sequence goes on along the minus strand of JANUFV010157871.1, from coordinate 25 downwards.
CTCAGTCAAAAATGGGGCTTATTAG